>WYDI02028573.1:10630-75719 GCA_009867235.2 Psittacus erithacus
TCACATCCTGGACATGACGTGCTATGGTATGGAATACCTCTTTGGCTAGTTTGGGTCAGGTGTCCTGCCCCTGCTTCTTCCCGGCTTCCCCTCCTCTCAGGGCAGAGCATGAGGCTCAGAAAGTTCTTGATAAGTGTAAACATTCTAAGCAGTAGCCACAAACATCGATATTATCAGTACTGTTCCCAGACCGAAAGTCAGAAACACAGCACTGCACCAGTCACCAAGAAGGATAAAAAATGGCTGCTACTGCTGAACCCAGGACAATCCTGATACCGAAATACTTTCCAGTCCAACAGTTTCTCAGAGGATGTTAAGCAGCAGCTACAAAAACTAGACATTTTGAAAAGGGAGGTCTAGATAATCCGCATCTGAGACTTTTATGAGAACTTGCTGAAGAGCTCTTTGGATGACTACTGGTACTTCTCAGTAAGTCTTGGAACAGTGCAAAGGTTTAGAGAACACAGCAAATTTTAAGCCATTTACCTTTGCACTGATCATGTAAAAACACAGACTTGTTGATGAAAGTGTCAATTAATAAAGAATGAACAAAGTTAATATAATTAATCCCAGAGCCATAATTTTCAGGCAACATCTCTGAAACTAACCTGTGGTGAGGGTTTTTGCTTGTTTTGGTGTTTTTGGTGGTTTCTTGTTATTATTGTCATTGTTTTTTAAATACACTTGCAAGTTGGTTGAAAAGCAAGTTTTGTAAAATGTTTGATTTAGTACTGTGTAACATTTTGATCAAGAACAGCATAATTTACTCCTTGGAGTGTACTAGAGGGATTAAATGCCATAATATAATAAATGGATCACCACTGCTGAATGTCTGCTTTTATTTGCATCTTTTGTTCTGGTTCCTGTCTTCTTCAGTTTTTCTAACTGGGGACCTGACAGGAAATCATTGCAGAGAAAGTTTGCTACCAATGTGGAGATTGTTGAAGGGTAAGTATCAAAGACAGGTGACTACTAAAAAAGATGGGTCTTCTGAATCATGCACACCGGTAAAGGTAATGTCACCCTTCCAGGAAAACAGAAAATAAGCCTTGCTTATGGGATAGGTAGCTCTGACGTGTCAGAAGTTAACTCTCCAAAGGATGCTGTCAGGCAAGGTAAATAAGATGATCAGATCCTTCAGTGTACAAAGAGGGTGTCATAGGTAGGTACAGAGAGATCGGAGAGGGTGAAAGATTAGATCCTATAGTGTAAAATTGATGGGGTTCAAACTCACTATTTTAATACAAAGTTAGAATTTAAGGTAAAGCCTTATGGTACTCTTGCTACTTAGAAGTGGTAGTAATGTAGCATGAAGGCTCCAGTTAAGCAATGCTTAAGAGGTAGAGTTCTGGTATGGTATGAGACAAACCCAATGTAACGCAATCTAAGGACTGTGAACTGCAGCTTGACACTTTTGGAGTAGAAATACAACTCAAATATTTTCAGAGTGGTGTTAACCATTTCAGCTATGTTACATCAATGTGGCACATTTTCTGCAATGGATGCTCTACAATTAGAATTTTCCAAAGAAAAGGTGGTCTGATTCAAATCATTATCTTAGGGAAAATTTATGTGTTATTTTTATAGAAAAGATCAAATCAAAAGGACATAAAAAATTGCACTGGTGTAATAAATAAATTAATCTCCTGGATGAAGAGCTGAGTTTGCAATGGTGTGTGGGAAGCTGGGACTGATAGAGAAGAAATTGGGGAAAAGGATGAAAATCTAAGGAATATGGAGGGGCAAAGAGAACATATCTGTTCTGAGCAGGAGACTGGATGAAAGGTTTGAAGTCAACTGAGGTTACGCTAAGTGTCAATGACCACCAGAGTATGCTGTGAAGCTTCAAATGACCCCCTGCTTCCCACATTTTGCTAGTCCTCTGTTGTCCAGAGAAAATATGGAAAGTGTGCTAGTCCAGTGCATGTCTGATCCCGTCTGGGTGTAATCCCAGTGGGGCAGGTAGTTCTCATTCTTGCTCTGGTGTCTTCTTCCCTCATGTTACAAGGCAGAGTGCTGCTTTAATTCCCACCATGAGTAGCTAACAGGGTTACTGATACCATGTTACTTATCCATCTTTTTTTATCTCTTAAAAGTCCAAAATAACAAACAAGCAGTCATCCTCTTCCCCATCCTATATATATGAAGAAGAAGGAAGGAGGGGATGTTCGGAGTGGTGGTGTTTATCTTCCCAAGTAACAGCTACACATGATGGAGCCCTGCTGTCCTGGAGATGGCTGAACACTTGCCTGACCATGGGAAGTGGTGAACAAATGCCTTGTTTTGTTTTGCTTTGCTTACTAGATTTTTTATCTAATCCCTTGAGTTTTCTCACTTTTACCCTTCTGATTCTTCCTTTCACCCCACCGAGGGGGAGTGAGCAAACAGCTGTGTGGTGCTTAGCTCCTAGCTGGGGTTAAGTCATGACAGCAGCTCATGAGAAAACTGGAAATAAGCTGGTAGGGACATATATTTAGATATTAATGAGAAAAATAGAAGCCTCAGTCTCTCTTTAAAAATCAAGGTGCCTTTACACTCCCAGTTGGCCTGCAGGATGGCTTTTCACTAAGATGCCTGAGGCTTCAACAAGATGATAATCTAATCCCTTAAATAATAGATCTCTTAATTATGCTTCCCTTCCTCCTTCTGTGACATTTCCAAATTATCTTCCAAGATATTCTAAATAGGTTAAGTATTTCTATATCTTAACTGTTTTGTTACTTTTCTGCTTTTATTTTTGCTTTGATAGTAACACAAATATGGAACGATAATTTATGAGTCTATGAAGAAATGTTTTCCTCCCCCATTATCTTTCACAGGTATTATCAGTGGATCCTATTCACAGTGAGGATACAACAGTGCATCCTGGGAGTCACTCTGGCAACCCAGGAGATGAGGTCTTGCCAAAAAATGCAGCCATGGATGAAAGTGGAAGCAGGAAACAATTTGCCCACAGCTCCCTTGAGACCCTGTTACAACAGCTCAAAGTGGTTTTTTTTTTATCTATATATTTTGTGTATTATATATTTACTGTTTTGCTTTGTTTTGAAAGAGTGCCTACTTGCCTGACCTCTTTTTCTAATGCTTTGTTTCATCATTAAAGTTTCTCTTTTCTGTTAATGTTAATTTAGTCCGAACCTTCAGACTTTCCACTGAAATTAGTTGCCTGTTGGTAAAAGGGAAGGGAATGCTGAAAAGACCTGAACTGCAGAACCAGCTCCTGGCAACAAAACCACAATAGTAGCTTAGAAATGTTTTCCCTGGGCTCTTCAGGCACTTCTAAGGAATCGGGAAATGCTCCCAGGTGCCACAAGATAGAGATGCCAGAGTTTCATGCTAGGGGATAAAGAGGTGCTCTGACAATACAGCAGGAATTTCCATATATGTGCACCTATATCAACAATAATCAGCAAAGGGAAACTGCCTTTTGTGATTATTTAGACAGGCCTATGCTGTGCCCTGCGATGCTGAGTTTATGGAAAGACCCAGCCAGAAAAGCGCTTTACACCCAGATATCATAACAAAAGTGACACCCAGGGTAGTAAAATAAATATTTCATTTTTTCATCTTCCCATATCCATCTCAGGCGTCCAGCTAACTCTAATAATACTTTACACTGTAATACTTTACAAATGCAAATATTCTAAATTAATGTAAGTGTTTTGATAGATGCTTGCGAGTTCATTTTTCACTTTCTGCCCACTGATGGCTTTCCAGGTGCAGGAAAGAGTATTGAGAGATGGCTTTCTGCATGCTGTAAATATCAGACCTGAAAGCCAAAGTAGCTTTTGAAACACTAATAATATCACTCAGTGCTTATATTACGCTTTACATCTTCAGAGCCTTTTACAAACAGCATTGAATGAAGTATGGTAATAGCTTTATTGTATTATAAACCTGCTTTGCTATTCCTCCAGCTGCTTCAGCAGATCTCATCCTAGTGCCTGTGAAAACAACACACTGATGCTTCAGATGACTAACCACTGAAACAGAGCTGCTGAGAGCTACGGTTTTCCCTCTGTCTCCCCCAAAGGCAGGTTAGGCATTGCATATTAAAATTTTGACAGCAGATGGGGCTTGACATACTGAGATGCTCTGTACCCAAGGGACCCCCCTCCAACTACTCTCACCTGGGCTTGGACTGTAAAGCCTTTGGGTGCCAGCCAGCATCTTTCAGTTTGGCAGTGTCCAGGGAGGTCTTGGTGCACAGCATGGAACTTATAGGAGTGTAAACATGAGTTACTATAAATTGCCATAAAGGAAGACATTTCCAGATTCTAATAAGGGCAAAAAATCATAGTGTCTTGCAGAGTGGGGGACACCTGCATGGTTTGCACAGCACTTTGGTGCTCAGCTGTTCACCGTCACCCCTGCTCTTGACCTGTGGAGCTGTTCCCCACTCCCGTTGTCCAAACCATGGACAAGGGAGGCAATTGTCAGCTGGAGTGCCAGGAGAAGAAGGCAGCATAGGAAATGTGCAGGAACATTTCTATTCCCTGAAGTCTCCCTTCCAAAAGAGGAGTCTGAGCTCTGCATCTGAGCGAAGTTCCCTGCGTTGTGTCCTCCCACCTCTCTGCTTGCAGGGAACAGGAACTGATTTTGTCCAAGGTCCTACAGGTGCCCCCAGAACGTGTCCCAGTGAAGTGCTGCTTCTCCATGGCCAAATGTGTTACCTCCTGTCCTGGGACCATGGTGATACCGGCCCAGGTCTGGGGCCGTCATTTCAGCAGTCACTGAAGGCTGCTCAATACCATGCGAGCATGAAGGAAAGGCCACAGCATTCACATCACTGAAAGTAAACTGGATGTCAACTACATTTCCCATCTGGCATCTATTAAAATAATGTGTGTGTGCATGCCTTTGTGTGTGTGTGAAATGTGGACTCACTCTCTGATTTCAAATATAGAGCAAAATGCATGCTTTAAATTATGTTTTAATTTTGGCTCTTTTGTTAACTGGAAAGATCCTTTATTTTTGAGTTTGTGCAAATTATTTTACTTAACATATTATCTGTAACAGATTGCATAAGCATGACTGTTATCTGCGTTAGTCATCACTTTAGACCATGGAATATAACTCATGGCAGTCTGGATTTAATGAATGTTTGAATTAACCTATACCTAATTTCTTGTGTTTTAAAACCTAAATCTCATTGAAAGCTGAGCTTTGTTTACGTCCCAAAATTGATCTGAGGGCCATTTGGAACACTTAGTGTATTCTAAAATGTGATCATATCAACAATACATGCTCGAGTTTGTTTTAAAGTGAGTTTTTCTTTCCTAGTTTACATAAATCATTTAAAAAAATCGTTCACTTTTTTGGATCATAATGTACTCACTTGGCTTTTAGACCTGCGTAGCTCACAGGCCAATTTTTCAAACAGGATTCTAAAGCTATTTGTGGATTACTTTCTGTTTGCTACTTGTAATCTGCATTCCTGAGGCAAGCATGCTAAAATGACTGAGGATTTTCATCGAGCTAAGTGATTATACTAAATAGGGCAATTTTGGGTGCTCTTAGATTCTGTGTTTAAAAATACAATGCAGAAGTAACCAACACCACATTTTCTGTTAAACCACAGAGGGCACTGTTTGTTCTTAATATAAAATGACCCTATTACATAGACTCTTGTCACTCTTCATTAAGCAATTAATGTTGAGAGTTTAAATTTAGCCATTATTTCCTTTTTTCCTTCTTTAAGAATTATGCAGGTGTATTTTACTGATGCACTCTCGTGCTCTTTCAGTGTTTGGTACTTTATTTAAATTCCATGATTTTTTGTTTGTTTTTTAGTTTCTGTAAAAAATGCTGAAGAAGTAAATATCAGAATTCCATGCAAAACAAATTTGGAACTTCCTTTGTCTTGGAGTTGTGTTGATGCTAAATGGCCCTAGCTTATTGTGCAGAGCATCACGCAGAGACAACATAAACTGTTTATAACATAAAAATCCTAATAGATTGAAGGAAAGAAATAAAAGTAGAAATTGAGTAAACTATGAACATTAGATTAGCAGAAAAATTCTTGTTCGGTTGGGCTTCTGTTAACTGTTGTGTAAGTTTGGGACATCTCAGAAGCCTATGAAGTATTACTTTACTGTTGGTTCAGTCAAAGGTGTATGTGTCTCTATTTCAGCAGGTTTTCTCTCCCTGTAACAGTGATCCATATAAATTTTGCTGGTTAATGTAATTCCTTGTTTGCTTGAGGCCTGGATAACTTCTGGGATTGTTTTGGGATGTTTTTCCATTTCACTTCCGCAACCTGTATATAAGGCTGGTGCCACAGTTTGTGAGGTGCTTTGCACCTCTTGCTGCAGCACTGCATGGTCATAGCCAGGTATAGCAGGCTTTGCTTTCTAAGTGCCTGACCAAAGACAGACCTTGATCAGTTAGAACACAAATGGTTTTACTAGGTAGTTGCAAGCACTTGGAAAGAACTGCAGGAATTACAGCAGTCTCTGGACAACAGGTTTGACCAGGATCCCCTGATGGGGCTTGGGGAACTTGTGATTTGATCACACCTCCCAGTACAGCATCAAAATTTCAAGTCTTACTTGACTAAGGTGGAATAACTGCTTATAACTACTACTCACTCTGGTTGACACCACTGTTTCTCTTTTAGAACTGTAAAATAACTGAGGCTGGGAGTGTTCTCAGAAAGTCCCTAGTCCAACATCCTGCTCTAAATGGGGTCCACTACAGGGCCAGGAAATGTTACTCAGGGCTTTACCCAGTTGGGCTTGAAAACCTCCAAGGATGCTTTTATACAACTTCTGTGGGCAGCCTATTATGATGGTAAATTATCTGAGGGTGATTTTTCCTCTCTGTATTTCCAGGTTGCATGCCTTTTGTTCCAGTTTATACCTGTTGTCTCTATTCTATCCAACATACCCTGGGATAGAACCTTGAGGAGCTCCTCTTCTCACCAGCCACTATACAGAGTGCTACCCAGTAACCACTACCCAAGCCAGTTTTTCCTCCAGTTTGTAGTCCAGCCATCAGGACTGTAAAGATTCACCTTGGACATAAGGATGCTGTAGGATACCATGTTGAAAGTCTTGCTAAAGGAAGCCTTTCCTCCATTGGGAAATGACTCATGAGAAGGGTGCTGTTCTGTTATGTTTAAAGGGGCAATTTTCAAGACAGCTAACACAGACTTCAGAGAAATGGAAATTACTCTGCTGATTTCTATGGTTTTTCCTTTTAAAAAATGAGACAGTGTGTTGAAAAGCCTTTCTGCAAGCAGTTCTATCAACTCATCCCTTGCTACAAGATGAAGGATGATAAATTTTTGGAGGCTTCTTTTGAAGGATGCAGTGGTAAACGTCTGAACTCTTTTTAAAGTAAATGGAATACGAGATCCATGCTGGTACCTACCAGCAACTGACAAACTCTGCTGCACAGTTGGAGTGTTATTTTCCTTGAAGGCACTCCTGGGGACAAGAGCATTAAACTGCAGGTGAGGTTATATGTTTGTATATACATTTTAGGATTGGGTCTGCATTACCACAGGATAGTTATAAAAACACACAGATAGTTCTGCAGAAGAATTTGACTTTTCAAAATGGTTTCCATGTACTTCTTTGCCTGTCTGATTTTCGAAAACTGGAAACATAATCTGGGAAATAGACCCACAAAGTCATTACAAAAGCCCTGCACAGCAAAACTCTTGCTGTTTTTGGCTTTTCTTTCTCCTCCATATGCCAATTCATTCTTAGCTATGCTTATCAAGGGATCATAAGCATTTTCCATCTCATTTGATTTCTGAACCTGGAATTCAGTATTCTGTATTCAGTATTGGGACTACTTTAATTTTCTAAGTTTAGGCATATCCTGAATATCTAAATATTATTAAACATAAGGTTCCTTTGATTTTTCCTTTTAAGTGACATAGAATGAGTTTGTAGAAGAGAAAGCAGTACTTAAGTTATCCATAATGCATCTGTTTATGTTTCCAACTGGTGTACTTTATCACCAAGTCATTGGTTTATATTATAAAATGATGGTTGTGTCGTAAGTAGTTAGCAGAAACCACAGGCCCATCTTTGAAATAACGCTAATGGCCATTTTTGATGAAATATTTCAGACTTTGTGAAAATGATTTGATGAAGAAATGTATTTTCTTTACTTCCTGTTAACAGTGAGCATGTTGAAGCCCTTTAATCTCTGCTTCACAACTAAACATTATTTTTTTTCTTATTAGTTTGAACTAGCAAGCACCATTTGATAATCAAGAAGCTTTAAAGCAAGGGAATTTGATCAGGGAAGCACTAATTAACAATACAAAGTGAAATAAAAGAATGTCCACATGTAATGCTTTTAAATAGAAATACAATTAGATGGTAACCTTGGGAATTAGTGGTTCTGCCTCTTTCTATATTCATCTAGATTATGGTACTGAGAGTCCTTTTCTGCTGAGTTTGTATATATAAGAATCCATAAATAATAGTAATGATAAAGCGTGCTGGAAGGCCAAAGCATGATGACATTTTTAAGACTAAGATTTGCTCTGAAGGGATTAAATCTCTGGGTTTATATGAAAGGTGCAGCCAGTCCTTAGAAACCTATCACACTGCACACTAAGATTTCTGGCATTTCACAAGCCAATCTTCCAGCCAGTTTCTAGGCTAAAATTAGATGTAAGCTGGATCCACAGTTAAAGATGTGATCCTTGGACAAGTTTAGCATTTATGTCTGTTAAATGCTCTTGCTTAAAAAAGACACTTCCTCTACAGTTCAACTGTAACACATTGTGCAAGATGATATTTTGCACAGGATACATTTGAAGAAATCATTTATGATTAAGTTTTTATGCACTGTTGTATTTAAATGCCATTTCAAGCATTTTTACTGATGCTACATACTTTCAATCTTTTTCTCAGAAAATTCTGCTAAACTTTGTCAACTTTTTCATGGTTTTTTTCTACCCAAATGAAGTTTGCTTGCATAATGCAGGGGAAGGATTGTTTTTGGGAAAGGTCCTAACAAATGTTTTGAGCTTTAAGAAATCAATTCATTAAAATATTTCCTTGTTTATATTTTTGACATTTGGGGAAAAAAATCCCCAAAACAACCAACCTTAATTCCCACCAGTCCCACCAGGCCTTGGTATCAGGACTGAAAGTATGGCCTTCGTTTCATGACCGGAGAGTGCTGGGCGTTTTTTCAGTGAGTTTTTTCACTTCTAGTTTCATAGGTTTCAAGCAATTCATTCTTCATGCAACATCATCAAGACTGCAAAATGAAGCACTGAATAGCCAGTATTAAATGCAAATACTAAGGTCACATAGATTTCATTTGGTGCCCTTTTTTCTGTACACAGATACAAATTACTTACGCAAATGATCCATTTTCCACTGTTCTTTCTGTGCACACAGTGAGTGTAAATTCTTGATTACTTCATTAAATGCATCCCTGCAATACTCAGTGAGTGTGTCACACACCTAATTTACTGCATCCCATTCAACCCGAGCCCTGCGGACAGGTAGGTTCATTAATGTAGGTTTGTTTTCTAGGGATGGTAATGGGTGTGATATAGATTCATATTAATCACTGTATCATCAAAACAGTGGATTTTGTGATATGAAGGGGATATTAACCCACCTGTAGAAGTGAGCTGATAAAGTATTTAGGAACTGAGACCAGAAGTGATTGTTTATATTGGTCACCCTTTCTGAGAGGGCAAAGGTCTGCAGAGTACAAGACATTAAATGGACTTAGCTTCTGGGGACTTGTATCTGGGAATGCTTGGGAGTCGAGTGTTAAGATCTTCTGCTAGGCTTTCAGCAAATGAAGTCTTTGCTTTGAGCTGATATCGAAGTTTTCAGAAGCTGCAGGCAGGCGTGAACTTCTGTGTTCTCCCTCTGCAGTCGCCTGCCTTGCTCATTTTTTAACGTCTTTGAGGAAGGAATGAGAAGTCCTACACATAACAGTCTTCCTTTCATAATTTGGATCCATTTGTGAAACATGTTTGCCCAGTGAATTGATAAGGGATCCTGTGGTGAAATATCCGTATCTAATAAAAAACAGTAAAATGCTATGTAAATGTTAGTTATGTAGGCAAACTTGATTTTTGTGTTTCTTGGCTGTTGAATGCTTAACTACTTTCTTTTAGCCAAATAAACCAGATCTGGAGAAATAGAAGCTTCCTGCAAGTTTTGTAAAGGCATTTCATTTGAGATGAATGTCTCAGATTGATGCTTCTGCTCCAAGAAAGCCTAGAAAAGCTGGGCTGCCTAAATGGCATGTGCAGCCTGCCCAGATCATCAGCTCCTGCTGTTTCTTGCTCCCTGAGCTGTCCCCCAAGGCAGAAAGGGAGGTTGAGATTATTTTGGTGGGGAGGAAATATAAGTAGGTACAAAGGATACAAGGCTGTGGAAAACCGGACTCATTAATTCTGTTGCCGGTGGAACAGTGTGCAGGTAATGACGACTGAAGGTACAAAATTGTTAGGCCTTAGGAGATGACTCTGCCATTCACAGCCTCTCATCTGCAGATAATGTGTGTATAGTACTTTTGGAAGGGACACTGCTAGAGACTTCTCTTGCTTGGCCCATATGATCCCACTGTGTTCACAGAAATGATGCAGGAGCACAGCCAAAACTTTAGACACAGAGATTCAAGGCTCTCCATCCTATCACACACTCCACAGACAATAATAAAGGTCAGAACTACTAATAAGCTCCAACCGCTCACTCTTTTGAAGTGCAAAAAATCTAATTCAAAGCCACATCAACTTTTTGTCCATGTCTGGAAGTTCTGCATGCCTTTAATATGGCAGTAAACCTGCTTGTAACAATGAAATTAAGCAAAAAAGGTTTTAAATGAGAATTTTTACTGTTAAAGTATCCATGCAGCACTATCTTTAGGAGCATCAGTAGTTGAAAAATACATAAAGTGTCTTTAAAATGAACTTTAATCTAATCTGGAACCAGGCCAGTAAAATAATTTCATCATAATTACATAATTGTTTTGTCACATTATTATATCTGATTGTGTAGAGTGCTTAAGGATCTCGACCATGCATTTGTTACCTGAATGAATTTGATTTTTTTCTAAGTATAATCCCAACTCTGTATTCTTTTTAGTTTTTTATCTGTGAAATTCATGGTTGACATCTTAATTTTTCTCCATCTAATGAGCATTTTATCTGAGAAACAAGCCTCATCTTTCTGCTCTCAAGGAATATGAAGAGTCTTAGCTTTATTAAAATGCTTTCTAGGAAAGATGAAATTTAGGATTTCATTTTGTTATGGACTAAGAAATGATAGGAATAATAACCCCAAGATGGATATTATATTTTTAAACAGGGATGCGCTGACATTGTTTCCATGTGTAACCTTTGGACTGTATGATCTGTTCAGCATGGCCTAATGGCAACAGGAGTTTTGCTATTTGACTTCTTTGCATCCAGGGATTTTGCCCCACGTAATGAAGCATTTGTTACCTATAACCATTTTATTAGTGTGAAGATTCACATGGAGGAGATATAGGGACCTTCCTTCAGAAAGCTGCCACTGGTAAGGTGGATGTTGAATATCCTCAGGGAAAATGGATTCACGCTGGGAAAAACTTGTCCATGAGAATATGATGCGGGTGCTCCCTGGGGTCTCTACGCTTGCATGAATAGGAAGGATTAAAGGTTCAGGCTTATAGCCCATTTGTCATGAAATCTTCTAATGATGACAGAAACTGTAGACTAGTCTCATATAGAATATCTATAAAGAGCAGAGTGAAAAGGATATAGTGAGGCAATGGTGCATGGCCCTAATTTTAGAAGTATTGAAAGTGGGAGAATTTGAGGAGTTTACAACAGTAACAGAATATTTGGGTTTGGTTTCCCTTCCTCCTGCCAGTGCAAAACCTAAGCACTAATGGCTGTGTCTTGAAAAGCCCCTACAAGCATCTGGATTACTCACCCACTCTCTGTATCTCCAGCACCCCCTAGGAAATACTATAATGTTAGTCCAAAAACCTAAACTAGCTCAAAAGCCATAATATGTAACAGGAAGAAAGCAAGAGAACAGTAATGCCCAGCAGCAGCCGAGATGCAGCTGATGAAAGCACTGTGGTGCTCCTGTCTGTCTGCCTTTGTCAGGATGGGATGGCAGTGCCAGGGATTGCTGAGGTGCATGCCAAGGGTGCCTATCTGTTGGTAATCTGGGATTTACTTGAGTCCGTGTCTTGACCCTGATCCCAAGGCACGCTGAGGCTGTGTCACTCCTTGCATGCTCCAGCACTTGTGCGGTCAGCTGCTCTGTTTCATTTCAGATGGAAATGTTTTGATTTTTCCCTCACTGAAAAAATGTTGAAAATTCCAAATGTGCATTTCATATTTCATCTGGAACTCCCTGTCCCACTAAACAGAAATTCCCTCTCTTTGTCTAGCTGCAGCCAGGAAGAAGGGGCCTTTGAGGAGATGCAAGAGGACTATAGCCTGATCTTCAGAGAAGAAAATGGGTGTGAGGCTCCAAGGCTGCAGCTCTTCTGGGCAAACAGAGGTGTATTTCCTACACATCTGAACATTTCATGGTTTAGCCAATAAAATATGCTCTTTGAATCATTTTGCTGAACACCTGGCATTTTTCAAAGGGATAGCTATACCATCCATGTTTAGTTACAAGTCTGCAAAACATGAGTGACAGAAGGGGGTGAGGGAGGGAAAGCAGGGTGTTTTAGGACATGAAGCAGGCCTCCTCTGCCAGGTTGCCTATTTAAAGTATAAGCTCATATAAGCAAGGATAATCTTTTTCTGTACGTAGTGTGGTGTCCAGCAAGCTGGTACAAATCAGTAATAATCTGTGTGTGCTGGCTTGGCAAGCACAGCCTCTTTACACCAGTTTTTTCATTATGAAATCATAACATGGTGTAATGTATCTCCATCCTGGCATTGCAGTGAAGTGCTACCTGCTGCTCATGAGGGAGAATAGTTATACGGCATGGACATTATCTGCACACAACTGCTATGTGAACAAATGTGAGCAGTACCCCTGTGAGAATCAGCATGGTAAAAAATTAAAAATCCCACCAATTTGCCAAGAAGATTAAGCACAGCGGCTGGGACAGGGTTTACGGGTGTTTCTCAGATTATTTACCATGACAGGAGGCATACCTTGCTTCTTCTGTTCTCAGATAACTCATGTGCTCTCAAAAATATGACCATGCAGGTACTGAAATTTTTAAGTGCCTTGTTTAAAAATGGTCTGAGGGAAGTTCTTGAACAGAAAGTGTATAATGTTTGTTTGTTCAGTGCACTACCCGGCAGGCTTTTCACTTCTGTAGTTTTTCCTCTTTATCCTAACAGATGTCTCATTTCTGAAATCTCAGAATAGGAAATGCCTCCATTAACTTGATTTAGATCAATCTCAGTAGTACCCATTACACTTTGCATTTCACAGTTTGCAGTTAAGGAGGCAACATCTGGACTTGTCCCAGTGAAAATGGGATTTCCTGCTGTTAATACATTTATTATATTTCCTTATATAAATATTGTTTTATTATAGAAAGGAATCATATTATTAATCTTCACTGTGTGTCTGGACTGTTCATTCAGACATGGAAAACAAGGTCATTTCCAGACGCTTGAGATACCTAAGCCCAGAAGCTGCTAAGTGGCATTGACGCATTGGCCTTGAGTGGCTTATAGCCGTTTACATGTTCACAAGTTTGCAGGACAAATAGAACTTAGAGCACAATATCTCTACCTCATATTTGACATCACTGAGAATCTAAATCTCTCTGGTTTACCATTAAAATATGGTATCTGTGGGTTTGCTAACTTGAAACAGGGCTACTTAGTGAAACAAATATACTGGAAGTGTCCCATCCCTGGAAGTGTTCAGTGCCAAGTTGGAGGAGGCTTGGAGCAACCTGATCTAGTGCAAAGTGTCCCAGCCCATGGCAGAGGGGTTGGAACTAGGTGATCTTATGGGTCCCTTCCAATCCAAATCATTCTATGATTCTGTGATTCTATGATTCTCTAAAATCATATTATTGCACAATTACTTACTAGGCATGTTTTCCTAAGATTGTTGGTGCTCTCTTGTGAGCAGACAGCTATATAAGCAGCTATCCTGCCTGGTTTTAGGGGACTGAGTTTGATGCATTAGTACAGTTTGCTGGGTAATGTAACCCAGTCCTCAAAAGTTTTACTTTTTTAGTCACAGTGATTAAAGCTGACCTGGCAAGTGACCAGAAAGCCTTTGGGAGGATTAGTGGTTATTAGTGTCATTGCCTCTTCTACTGTAAAAGCGGAGGCTGTGTTATGAGTGGCCAAGCATCACCCAGGCTCAGATCACCCCTAGGAGCACTACAGGGAGAAGGAAGCCAAGACCTGCCGTCAGCAGGGCTGCCTGGCTTCAGATGGAGCTGTGTGCCAGGGCTGGCCTCCACGCCCGTGTGCCAAAGAGCCCTGCTGTTTGTTAGCAAACTCTGCGGAGCCCCTTTGCAGGCCAAGGGCTCAGTGGCTGGTCCTGGCCACCAGCCGAGCACCATAGTGCTGGGACTGGGCAGGCAGCCATTGGCCTGGCTGCCATCCCCCTCCAGCTGTCCCAGCTCACCTGGGTGGCAGCGGGAGGTAGGGAAATCACTCAACACCCGGCTCTGTAGCACTTTGTCTCCCTTTCTTCTCTTTCTGCTTTGTACGCTGCAGTAGGGAGGTGGCTGGCGCTGAACTTTTTACCTTCGAGGCTAAGAATTTTGTGTGCTGCAGAAAATGGCCATTAAAATGATTTGTGAAATAAATACTATCACTAGGGCAGGTGCTGGACCTGTAAACAGTTAATTGACAGAGCTCTGCAAATGTCGACTATTTCTTTTGAGACATCTGCCAGCTGATATTATCTGATAGCAGCTCATTCAGTTGATGAATCTGTCATTTTGCAATTTAGCTACCAGAATGTGTGCTGGGTCAATCAGCCATTGCATGCCTGTATTTAGAAGAGCTTCGCAGTCTGCAATCATTCATAGTACAATACAATTAATATTTTACAATCACCCTGACAAGAAAGAAACTTATAGTAGATAAATCAAAACATGTTGGTTTTCTTTGCCTTTGAGACTCATGTAAAGTGGTAAGGGTAATAAAAACCCAGTCCAGCCCAAGGGTCAGAAAACAGCAAAAGATGGGGCACTTTGTTCAGAGGAGATTTAGCCAATGCTTGTTTGTAGAAAGTTGGTGAAATCATATTTGAGTTCAACAGTTTTCAGCTGCTTTATGCTTTAATAATTATTGCAGGAGTTTTTTTCAGGTAGACCAGTCATGCTGTAAAAGACATGCCTGATACTCAAAAGTGCATCCACAATTAATGATGAGAAGAAACAGGGGAGTATGTTTGAAATTGGCAGTGTTCACTCCTACTTTTGTGCTGTTCTGCATTTTGAGCTATTCAAATTAAAACTGTTTTGTAACTGAAAATGTGACAATAGTTGTGAGCTGGTCCATGGAATACTGCTTTTTCTGTTGATCACATTTAAGTAGATCTTAACATCCTCGATAATAATTTTGGCCATGTTTAGTATTTTTGCTGTTGGGTAGAATAAAAGGTAACTTGTACCTCAGGAGAGTGCATTCACTCAACAAGCCTAGAAAGAAACCATGACATTTGAATGGGAAGTTATCTACGTAAGGCAAAGAAAAAAAAAAAAGAGAGAAATGCATTGTTTTAGAAAAGCATTAACATCCAGTAGTTTGTGGTGAAATTGCATTTGAGTCGTAATCTTTTAAAAAAGCCCCTGCTAAAGCAGATAACTCATTTGCTGTGTAGTCAGGCTGCTCAGGTTACCCCCTTGATGTTTTGGGCCATGGGGACCCTCCTTCAGGACTTTGTTGCTCTTGGTGGCCACAGCCATGGGGCCGCAGATGAATAGGATGGAGTGGCAGGAGGGTAAATGTGAGAGCTTTGTGTTTTCAGACAGTTCTTTTGCTTCTAGGAAAGTTAATTAGGAAGTGAAACCTTAAGCAGTTGACAGTGTGCATTGTTGGCTGCTAGTGCTCTGTGACAAATACCACTGAAAGGTACTTCACTTTCTTTTGTAAACAGAAAGGTAAGGAATTTGCACAAAAATGTATTGGTGAAGATCTGCTTTTCATCATGGCCTAACCACATAGTAAACAACAGAAATAACTTGTTTTAATAAAGTATGGTGTTGAAACATTTATCAGCAAGCTCTTTCTCTCCATTTCAAAGGTATGTTTAGGTAAGAGGAACTGTTGTCTTGAAGAAACCCAATCTGAAATTTAGTTATAACATTTTCTTCAGGTCAAGGTCAGGAAACTTAAGGAAAAGTTTGACTTTTGGGCCATCATACAATTATGCCTGAGTTGATTAATACAGTATGCTGAAACAGCCATCTAAGAATTTTTTAGTATTTCAAATGTATCCTAAATAGTAGTTACTGATATAAAATTATTTAAGTAGTCACATTATAAAAAGCATTACTTCATTTTTATTGTCATTTTTTGCATGTAACTATGCAGAGTTATGAGGCAATAATATTTTAGTTTCTTTCTATAACAATAAAACGATTAACATACCTTTCTCTTATGGGCTAGGTTCCCTTGAGTAGCACCAATATAAGTCCCTGGAGAATTAATAAGCTAGGCCTGGGGACTTCAGAGTTGAAGCCTGTTAAAACAGTTCTGCGTAGTACTTCAATTGAAATAGACTTCAGCGCTCTACTTGTGAAACCAAACTCCACACCCAGTGTGGAGGTGGCTTAAACACACAGTAGATGCCCGGTGGCTTATACACATAGTAGATGCCCATTTCAGAATAAAGGTAGCTGGGTTTTGCCCCAGCACTTCCAGCTTCTGCAGATGGAGCAGCTCTGCACACTTATCCTCTCAAAGGCTTTCATAGCGTGGACAATACAGATTAACACAGCAGAATATTAATTATATGAAGACTATATAACGGGTATGGCATTTGTGGAAGTAAGATTTGCAACTCACCAAGTAGTCACCACAGATGGCTGCTCTGAGGGACTGGAAAACAGGGAGGATGGAATGCCATTGAGACCTGCATGTTCACGAAACACACATGCAGGCTGGTGCTCAGCCTCGTACAGGGGATGGCACACAGGATGTTTTCCAAACAAGATCCAGGCTCTCTGCATCCTCTGTCTCCCTGGACTGCCCAGGTTGGACAGCTGTGGCTGTGCAGAGATCTCCAGTTTCTGCAGCTCACTTCTTATCCATGCTGTCCCCTTGCTCACGTTCATTAATCTCAGTTCTTGTAGTAATGCCACAGTTTCCTCAGCCATGAAGATATTTTACAAAGGCTTTTCCTTTTGTCAGTTTTCCCTACAGAAAGGGAGAATTTAGTTCTCTGTTTACATATTCCTGTGAAGTGACGCTGTATCTCTTTTTACAAGGCTGTGTAATGCTATATAGATTTAGACCACAGACTGAGCTATTTATGAATATTTACAGAGTATTTTAAGTATCGAATTATTCAGAAACTTCCACAATTTTTCCATTAGAAATTCCCCAAATATTCTTAGACTAAGCCTTTTTTGGGGAGTTGCTTTAAAATATGGAGTAGGAGGATTTTCAGAACTCTCTAGTACTGGACAAATTTCTTCTTAATTCTTAATGTTCTTAAGGACACAACTCCAACACACTGTAAAAATTCCAGTGATTTAATAATAATTATATTGCATAGGATAACTATGGGATAATAGTGCTTGAGTAAGGTGAGCTGAGTAATGTAAGCACTTCAGTAAGGTTAGGTTACTATTATACATCAGAACTGCTCTTCAGGAACTTTAAATGATGCCAGGACCAGGTGAAATAGGCTGAAACTAGCTTGTCAGTGGCTCTTCCTGCTGCATGACTATAGGTGAGCATGGGGAGGGATAGAATAAGGCTGAAGGACTGCAGGGACACTGGTCTGCCTCTGCCTGAGGGCCTGTTTGTGTCAGGGAGGAGGATTCCACCCTTATCAACCCCGTCGTGAGCTCATTCCTCATTTCTTGAGCAGAGAGGAATGTTTATTCAGCTGACACTGTTTCTGGGAAAGAGGTTAGAAGGAGAAACCACTGCGTGACAGTCTTCCTGCTTATCATCTATAGTGGTGATGTATCCGTGCAACATGTGCAGTGTGGGAAGGGATGGGGAGGGATGGCCAGTTAGACAAGCGGCGGACCCAGGAAAATGAAGTGTTTGAATGCACAGGGGATTACTATCCCATTTCTTTCTACGTACAGCAATATTCAGCTGAACTGAGCCTACCAAACCTTAATCAAAATAGCCTTTTTCACATGAGCAGTTGATTAACCCCCAAAGGCTCCATCTTTCAGTGAGTTTAAGCAAATTCAATATGTGTGGAGTATGCAGTGCTGATTTACACCAGAGTACATATTAATAGTGGCGTCACTGGATGGGGAAGGGCTGAAAACAAACCATGCTGGTGGCTGTCCCTAATCCAGCATCAGACCAACAGGGAGCAGCTGAAAGCATGGGACTGCCTTCCTACTCACACACAACTTTGTGTGCGAGCAAGCACATTTAAAAGGGTGTGATTAAACTCACAGGGGAGGTGTGCAAGGCACGGTGCAATCTGAGAAACAGCCCCTCATCTGATTTCTTCTGGGAACTGTTTTTCCCTTCACAACATCAGACCTCCTTGCTATGCCTTCTGATCCTGTGTGGTGGGTGTCTCTGTGAATGGATTGGTGGCCTTCAGCTGCATCTCCTTATGGAAATTACTTTGACCTTTATTTTCATTTGTTGGCCTGACTGCTATCCTGTCCCTGAAGTGGAGTGTGGTTACACCTTTCTGCTTAAGCTGGCATGTTTAGTTTAAAACCAGAAGAAATTAGAACTGCTCAGCTTTCTAGAAATAACTTTTCTTCTCTCTTTATCACCTGCAGAATGCCTGGAGAGTTTCAAACTAATAACAAGATTATGTAAGAGAATAGGAAATAAAAACATGCATATATTTTATTTCTGCAGAAACACCCTTGTTGCTTTTACTCTTCCAACACAGTAAATGAGCCTTCTATATACTTTGGCACTACAAAGCATTTCTAAGATACTTCTGCTAAACACCAATACCATATCAATCCTTTGAAACCTCAGCCTTCAGGAACGTGTATGCTGTATAGGTGGGACAAAAAGGCAGGTTCAACATTTTAAGCAATCAGTTTGATTCTGGTCACAGCAATTACTCTTTCTGTCGGCAGGAGTAAAATTTACAATCAGGAAATCAAAGAGTCAAACCTATTGCCATATAATGCAGCATAAGCGTCACGTAAATTAGATCACCCCCCTGGAAAAGCTGCTTCCTCTCATTTGCCTGTGCAGAGCTGGGCAGCCTCCGCACACTGCTCAGAAGCATGCAGCATGCTCAGCCCCAACCTACAGGCAAGTGGAGGGAGCATGGTTGTGGTTAGGACCATGCTGCCATACCAGGGAGGATCCTGCTGTGTCCCCATCCCTCTCTCACCCACCCCATGCGCTGCTGCTGTGACTTGCTTCCCAACCCAGCTTGCAAACAAGGGCTGGGAAAAAGGATGGCTTTCCCCCATGCAGGTGAGCTGTCCCAGCCATGGGTCAGTCAGTGCTTCTGCAGGTGGAGGGTAGGAAGAGTCTCCTGAGGATGCAGCATGAGAGGGAGTGGTTTCAGTCCTACATGCGCCCTTGGCTGCTTCCCACCCTCTGCATAACACTGATGCTGGTGCTATGAAACAGACACAGGCCTGAAGAAAAGGGTTGTCTTTGCTGGGTGTTCTGCTTGGGCCAGTTCAGTGAGTGAAATGCTGGTGAATTGGTTCAAGGGGGCACAGTGGGGACTTATCAGACTGTGGTTGATGCAGACTCTCATGGGCTGTGTAACGTCTAAATGCTGGTGCTTTGCCCCCAGGAAGAGGGATGTTGCTTGGTTTGTCTGCCAAGGGTGAGCAACAAGGACCATGAGCACCTCATCTGGACATTTATGAGACTTTGCTTGAGATCCCAACTACAAATATGGGGAAAACCCCTTGAATTGCTTGGTCTGGACAATTGGTCCTTTCCCAGTTGCACTCACCAGTTTAAGCAGATGGACTTAGAGAAACCAAAACCATTGGAAAGGGATACTTGGGCCATTCCTGACAGCTTCTCTTGTTCTCCTGCAGTTGTCAACCATGTGCTCCTACCTTTCCAAAAGTAACAGTGTTAACATCCATCTCTCTTCCAAGTGGGACTGTGCTCTGCAGTGTGGACTCACAGGGCTCCAAGGTCTAAAGCCTGGGCAAGAGCATGGCCAGAGCCTGGAAGGCCCAACACCACGTGGCCCCATGCAAACTCCTCAGCCCTCACTGGGGGTTTGTCCTTCAATGTGTAACAGAAATGTGCTGCATTCTAGATATCTGAGCTCTTCTTGTGAATTCAAAACACAAGGCACAAAATATGTGAAAAAGCATTCCTGCTTATAGTTTGGAGCAGCAGCAGAATGAAGGAGCGGAGCAGCAAACATGCTAGTGCAACCAGGCCTGAGAGCTGCTCTTGGAGCAGTACACAAGCCTGGCTCCCTCTGAGCCTTCTCCCAGCCCCCAGTCCCTCCTGTAGATGGACAGAAAGAGAAATAGCAGCCGGCTATGATGGAGGAGCAGAGGCGCCTGTCCTCCTCCCCACTCTCCTTCTACCACCCTGGAGCAGCACATCAGCCCCAGCTGCATTTCTCCCCTTTTCTGTCATCTCCTCTTCAAGGGGCATCCAGCTAACTTCATGCCTTTGCCTTCACATCTGTCTTTTTTTCTTTTCAGGAGTGGGGCATTGACAGTTTTCCTTTTTCTTCCCATGGGACTGCTGGAAATGGCTGAGGGAAACAGTGATCAGCCAATTTATGTGACAGTCTCTCAGATAAAGGAATGAGAAAGTGGGACTTGGGAGGCTGGTCTGGACAATGTAATTAAAATGATCCTGTGTGGCAGTTGTAAGTTGACCCTTGGCAAAAAACCTGGCTGGTCAGATCAAGTTTTGGAAAGGGCTTTCCCATTTCTCGATATGGGTGATTCTGCATTTTAGTGATTCCATAATTTTTTTTCCCCAGAGAATTCTAGTGGTCTTATTTATAAAATCGCACAGCTTTTGAGACACCCACTTCATCATCTTTCCTGAATCACCTCCTTCTACAAATAGCTCAGAATCAGAATTCCTCCTAAGGAGTTAAAAAAAAAAAAAGGAAAATAGATCTCATTTCAGTTGACAAGAATCAGCAAACTGGTTCCCAGATCTGCAAACCTTTCCTTTTGGTAATACATAATCCTCTCTGACTACATTCATTTAATTCTTCAAGCCGACTCTGCACTTCAGTGTGTTCTCAGGTTTCTACCTCTTCATAGTACATTTTTAACACACAGAAATAATCTGAAAGCTAATTACATTAAACAACTTCAAGGTGATTTCAAACATACTTGGTCTTGTAGAAAAAATTGTGTCTAACTTTGAAAATAATTTCTGTTAACAATTATACAATTATACAAGGAGTGTCAAAAATATTTCTGCTCTGCTGAGCAGGATTTTGCCCTTAGAAAAATATTATCATTAACTGTATTTTGCATAGCAGCACAAAAAGAACCATGAGAGTCCTGGTGTGCCCAGTCTCCCCACCCTTCCCTCTCTCCCCTTCCCTTCCCTTGTCACTGCCAAGACATGTTACAGAGGCTCTGGGATTTCCCTGGCACAGTCCCTGTCTTGGATAGGTCGTATCTGGGAGAAGGGTTGGCCTGACCAAGGGCAGGTGGGGTTGTGCAAGAGAAAGCATGGGGACAAGCTCCCTCTCCTCTTCCTTGTACAGGCACACAACTTACATCATTGCTGACCTACAAGGTTTGTACAAGATGGATTCAAGACAGCATGGAGCCCTTCGATATGCAAATGTTGGCAACACACTGCAAAGTGTAAAGCCTCTGAATTGGGGGGGAATGGATGGGGAGGGGAGATGTGTCTTGTCCATTTCTATCCTATAGTATAAGATATTGCTGCGTGGGAGAGGAAAGAAAAATCTCAACTCTAAGAGTATAAGGCATCTCCCAAAATCAGTGGGAAATGCTGTTTTTTCCTGCTCATTGTGTATGTGTCAGAAATTTTAATGTGATTTTAGATATTTTTTCCCAAACCCTATCATGGCATGGCTTTCTACATCTATCTTCTGTTCATTTCATTCATGGATATGTTTCATATGTGATTATGTTCAATATTCTCCACTGAGAATGAAGTTTATTTTCATGTTTAGAGGTCTGTACAGCTTGTCTCAGCAAAGGAAATCTGGTATGATATTTGCATGTGGCAAGACCGAATTTTCTTATATTTTGAAATTAATCATTGATATAGTAGGTTAAAAAACACAACTAGAGATCATGGAGAGATGTGTGGGAAGCATATCTGGCTTAGGTATATCTTTGGAAGAATGTGAGAATTCACATTTATTAAGCCAAAATATAATAAATTCTCAATGTGAAATACAACTCCAAGTAGGCCAGATGATAAAGATGTTTTAATGCAATGCATGCAGCTGCTCCACTCTGCTATTTCCAGTCCTTTTCTGTCTGATATGTTTACTTCCCCTTAATAGCTGCAGGATATATTTTTTGAGACCAAAATTTTCCCTAGTTTTTTGCAGCATGACTTTCTAGCCCAAGCAAAGCTCATTTCTTTGAACTGTTCTAACAAGAGCAAAAAGTGCTTTAAGTACTAAATTGAAACCCAAATAAGAACACTGCAAAGCAAATTCACTGGGTATCTGCTTTCTGGGAAAGACTAAGAAGGGAAGAAGTAAAGAACAGTATGTGATGTGTAAGTACTGCTTGCCTGAAGTGGCTGTGCGTTTCTGCAAGGCTTGGGGTGACCCCAGGGGCTGCTGAGGAGCAAGAACCCCAAATGACAGATGGATTTGTGTCAGAGGAAAAGCAGCACAGTTAGGAGGAGGTCAGAAAGGTAAAGTCAGGTGGTAGCTGAACTGTTTGACTTCACCAGTAGTTGTTCCTGTCTTGCAGGGGCATCAGGCCCCAGGTTACAGATGTTTCAGAAAACAAAGCCAGTTGTTGAGGGAATATATGTGCAATATTAAAAGTTGTTCTGGAGCCTCTCTTACCCAGGCATATGAAGACAATTTTTGTATGCGAGGTAGCAGGTGAACAACCCTGCTTATTCAGACACAGCAATAAAATTAATGTGACAGAAGCAGGGAGACCTTCATGGGTACTCTTCTAAAGCAAAAATGAGGGGCTGGGAGCATGTCCCCTGCAGACAGTTATAAAGAGAGGAGATGTTACTCTTTTGTAGGGTTACCTGATGGGAATGTCCCCTTTGCAATGCACTAACCCTTGGCACTTATCTTTACCTCACCTGGGCAAGGGGGAATGAAAGAGAAACAAAGAAGGTCCTGTCCTGAAAAAATAAAAATGAATAGGTTTGGTTGTCCTGTGTGACATTTGCAAATGCTGAGACAAACAGGCATCGTGACAACTTCTTTTGGAGCAGCAAAACAAAGATGAGTGATGTGGTAGTGTCTGGCCAGCTGTAGGATGGTTGGTGACCATACTGTTCCTGGGAAAATGTGTTCTATTTTAATTAGTGCAGTAAGGACAAGAACAACACACTGCACTTTGCACAATATGCTGCACTTTGTTTTAATAACACCAGCCAAATTTCACACCAGGAAATACATCCTTTTTGTAAAAGCATGGGGCCCAAATATTGGCCAATAACAATAAAATACCCCCCGTGAAATGCAGACTGCAAGTGAATTAGTTTAGTTTAGTTTAATTAGAATAGCCTCAACGAAGGATGGAGAGGGAATATGATAAGACACTGGACTTAAGTAGGGGTCAGGGCACAGGTATGCAGAGCTTTGAACATGAAAATGGAAAGAACCAAAGTAATGTGATATCCCTCAGACGAGAATATCTGCAGCTCAGCAGAAATTTCAGCCGTCTGTGGCCATTGTGCCCCTGCCACAGGCTTGGAGTCACTGTGTGAGCAAATGAACTTGGGGGAGCAGCCCCAGCTACTGCCTGTATCAAGTGTGTTTCTGATACCCTTGTGCTAACAAGGCACAAATGATTTGGGCACGTTCATATGGCAGTCCAAGCTGTAACACACACAGCCCTGGCTGTTTTACTCCCAGCTCAGATTGGTATGGGTCTCCATGTTTCAGCCCTTCCTTGTGTTCCCTCCATAAGCCACAGGGACCATGATGCACGTTCCGCACTGGCTTCCTGAGGTGTGAAATTCTTAAGCAGCCGGTTTCAGGATGACAACTTCAAATCCTCAATCTCCTGTTGGAGGCGTTTTGGTTTGGTTTTTTTCTTTCCCCATAGATCTGTATATTGTGTGGAACAAAAACACAGATCAGATTCACATGGTTCTAGGAATGTTTTTGCAAGTTTTGGCCAGCACTCTTGATCTAGTGACTGTGTGGCATAACACATCATTGAGCTTGTTGGCTGTGGGAACACATGGTGAGACAATCTTGTGGCTGAAGTGCTTTAACCTGCATATATGTGCCATGGGATGGACCTGCCAGGTGTACTTTGTGAGGAAGAGAGAATAAGATTAACCACTCTCCAGTGGTACTGATAGGATTTTTGCCATGTACTTTGCTAGGGGCAAGTTGAGCCTGTGCCTCATGAACCCTTTTATTGGACAGATTTGAATGAGCAGATCAAATATCGGAGATTCTTTTGAACTGCTGCTATCTTCTGCAGTCTGTGGATTCATAAAGTCATTTCAGATCATTGATATGTCCTGTTCATTTCTGAGATGACTGCAAACCAGAAAGTATGCAATTCCATAGCTGTTTAAGGGCTGCGTACAGCTTGTTACATATAGCACTGTCTCTTGTTTATTTTTGGGGAATGAGATGAGAGGAAAAGGTTAGGAGACAGGAGAGAGCATTTATCTTCTCCAAAATAAAATATCCATAACAGAGAGAATGAAGTTAGAGCATCTCAGGTTAGTACGGTGTCAGTGCTGTCTATTATCTCTATGCATATACATTTCCTAATTCCATTTCAGATTTACTGTTTTCTAATCCGCATGCTTACCTGTACTTGACTTCCCATAAAACACATCTATATTGTCTCATGTCTTTTCCAAGCTCTCTTCTGCTCTGCCTCTGGTTCCTTTTACTGATACAAAAAGTGGGAAAGGAAGAATTTTTTATTGCCTGATTTGTTTTTTTCATTCAAACAGCAATGGAATTGTCTGAATGCAGTTGCTCAAAATTGTAACCTAAGTAAAATTGTCTTAATTAAAAAAAAGGGGGAACAAAGAGGTGCTGTAGAGAAGCAGCTGAATACAGCATGGACCAAGGAGAGGGCACACATTGCTATCATTTCTGCAAAGCTCCACAACATCCACCACACTTACCAAAGGGTGGGGAGAAAGCCGATCTCTGTTTTTGAGCTGATACATAAGTATTCATATGGATTTTGTTTAGATTGGCAGCGACACTCAAATGAACAGTTTTGTGAAGAAATAGACACTAAAGATAATGTTATTCCTGTTGTTTCCATGGCAATGGACATGCTTGATGGAATATATCCACCACGTGTGCTCTGTAACCATCTGGTTTCACAGTCCTCAATTCAGACACTCTAGGAATGAAACATAGGTAAACTTTAATCAGGTTTGTAATTACTGTTGTCCTTACAGAAATTATTTAACATGATTTTTCAGCTGCCTCGACATAAAGCCCAAAGGTCTTTTTAGGGTTTTATTGCCACTTTTAAGGAATAGTTTAAGAATTGTTATTGTACTTTAGCTGCAGATGCCACTGTTTCTTCTTGGTTTCTGAAACTGTGTTATAATGACATCACATTAAGATATTTTTTTTCCAGGCTCCAAAAAGGTCACAGTTATTTTTTCCAAATGGCTCTGTCAAGCATAAAAATTAACCATACTTTGAGCTGGATTTTCTGTATTTGTAATGTATGTTTATGTTAGAGTTTCTGTCAAAACAGGGATTAAAGATAAATGTAGCTAATTAAAAGAACATTTGCTTAGAGCTCCTGGTAATAGATACCTTATTGTGGGGTCTTGAGGTAAAGCTTACTTTAATAACTGATTCAGTTTATGGGATTGTGTTTGAACATTATAGAAAGCTATTTCAATTTTCCAAATCATGCATATTAGACTGAGAACAACCAAGTTAAGTCTATGAGCAAATTGCAGAAGAGAAGTCAGGGTGTACATGTGAAATGTTCTTGTCGGCTCTACTTCCTACACTTCATCATTTCGAATAATGCTTTCCAGCAGCATATGTAAGTGAAAACTGGTTTTACAGAAGGGGAAAAAAAAATCTGTTTGGCACTGGATGAGTCAATAAGTTGCAAACTGTAGTATAAAGTAAAGTAAAAAATTTAAAAAGATCCTATATCAAATTAGGTAATTGTTTCTTTTTATCTTACTTGATTTTACTAAACAGCTGTGCCCACAACATTAATTTCATTGCATATGACATCTGTGTTATCCTACAGACTCCTATGCCGGGGAAAAGGTCAATGCCAACTGCAATTGCTTCAAGTTTCCATAAACTTTCAATGGCCAATAATATTTTGTGCTTTATGAAAATCAAGTAAAATAATGTATTTTTGTAGCGCCTTTCATATTAAGGGATTTCAAAGAGAACTATAGACTGTAGGCCCAATCCTTTAGTTCCTATATAAACAAAACTCCCATTGATTTCAACAAACTTATGCCAGAATAAAGAGGACAGAGGAAAGGTGTCAGAATTTGGCTCTATATACAGCATGCAGCAATCACTTCATCCACTAATAAAGTTCAGTCACTTTTTGGATAGGACTTGGCAGTTTAACATGAGTGATCTTGAGCTGACTCAGTTTAGATAGAAGGATAAATAAAAAAATAATTCTCTAATTAAGATTTCATATTTCAATGGAACAAACTTCGATAAATTAAGAGAATTAGTTAGGAAAGACAGCTGGGGCTGAGTTGCTCAGGATCTTCAAAATGGAGAAGTTTTGGAATCATTTTCAGGTCAAGATGCTGAGGAATATATCAAAGTATTACAAGCAATGGGTACAACTATAGAGGGACATGTTTCAGACCTGGGAGGGAGAATTACCACCTCGGGAAGAATATGGGAAATAAATAGGGAGCCTACAGGAGCTGAAAAGAAGACTGCTCCACCAGGAAATCCTTGATGTAAAAGCCAAAAAGAGTGGGACTAAAATGAGAACTGACAGATGTCAGACTGAGTTTGGCCTAGCAAGGAATATCAAAAGAAACCCCAGGGTCTGACCACTGAAGGTAAAGAGACATGGCACTTCTGTGCATAGTAAAATACAAATAATAATTTAGCAAAGATAGCTTATATTGACCTGTTGTTTACATTTAGTTACTGATTTTCTGGACCAAAATAATGTGGAAAATATCACTCATCAAGGTGTCAGGAAAACATGCTCTGGAAAAAAATGGGTAACTTCTACTTGGCAGAACAAGTGGAATCAGGAGAGGCATTGTAAAGCAGGTAACAGGAGACATGGAAGTGGACAGCAGCAGGGCCTGTGGAAAGGGACAAGACTAGACTGGCTCCCAATACTGGTTTTATTCAATACCTTCTCAGTGACTTAATGAAAATATGAATAGGGTCCTGACAAAATCTATTTATATGCAGGGTTTGGAGGCACTGCCAATACACATCCTTTGGGAAGAGCAGAGTCTAAAAGCCCAAATGAGAAAGAGATAGAATATAATAATAAAATGCATAAAAAAATTATTCTAGAAGCTCAGAGCTCACCCATTCATGAAAAAGTTGAGAAACACCCTCTTTTAGTTGTTGATCAAGGGCTGAGTGAGAGCCATCCATGTGATGTAACCATGAAAAGACAAACGCAGTCCCCGAATTTGTCATTGAAATTATTGAGAAGAGTTGTTTAAGAGAGAGTCGTTTAAGCTAAATTAAAATATTTTCACATGTAAACTGAGAAGAAAAAGTTTAAGCTAGAAATTGGAAGGTAGGTCCTTATTGTTAGAACAAGTGCATTTTGGAATATCCTCCAATTGAGTAACAGAGGCCAAAACCCAATAACTTTCATGTCAGAGCCTGAAGAGTGTATGAAAGAAATTAGAAAACGTGTTTGTTTGCAGTAACAGGGGAATCAACTTAATGGCCCAGAAAGTTCCTCAGAGCCCTGTGTTCTGATACCCTCCACAGCATATGTTGCTGTATAAGAGATTTGAGCAGAAATTAAGTGCAGTCCTGTTGAAACTGAAGTGGGAATTTAAGTTTCTCGAGAGTAATTAGCCTTGCTGTGTGCGATCAGGACATGGAAGAGGCATTTAATGGCTGTGAATATCAGTGGGTCTTTGAGTCGTGGAGGAGCTTATAAGTTATTGGGATATTCACGTACTAATATTCACTGAAGTTCAAGGGATATGTCCTTTTGAACAGCACCTATTAATAAAGTGTTGCAGTACTGGCTTGGCATTCACTTAGGTGACACCTGCTGACGTCTGACTGTCCCTGGCTGCCCCCTGGATGTGAATGAACCAGAAAATAGCACAGTTTATCTTTCATTTAGTAATAGAAAATGTCCTATTTGTAGAGATATCTTTGAAAGCACAGACTACTATCAAAATAATCCAGTTAGAATTAAAGAGACAAGCAACAACATGGGTTTCACACAACAGGATACCAAATATAGCAAAATAGGGGTTATCAAGTTCCTTTTCCCTCAATACAGACACACTTTTGAGCAAAATGAGTCCATTAAATTGAAGAATGTTTTTAATCTCTTGTCTTAATATCTGTTTTAGTATGCAACCTAAACTGTGCTCAGGGAGAGGTATCTTGAACATCACTCTATGAAACATCTTGAATGTAGGCAGAAGTTTTTTGCTAGCACCAATACTGCATGGCTTATGAAATCTGTTGAGAATTGCTGTCTAACAAGATTATAACATGAAGCGCTCAGTGATAGAGCTTTTTCTAGACTACTAAAAACATTAAGAATTAATTATGTTAGAGGCATGCCATTAATTGTGGTGTAATTTTCACTGTATGTATAATATTTAACTGCACATTTTGTTGCAGTGCAATTATAGGAAATGTTTTTCCAAGATGTCTTTCTGTCTATATATACACTGTGGTTGCTCTAATTATTTTCCCCAGTGATAATGTACAACATTCCCAGGGTCCTGTCTTATAAAATATTTGCTGATAGACAGGATACATAAAGAGTAGTATAGTGTAATTTTCTCCCAGTTTTATACTTAGATGAGAAAGAAGCTTGAAAAAGTTGTACAGTCTGCACACATATATTTGTCTCTGCCTTTTCATTTGTATTAAACACATGTCTGGTATTTTGTTTTCAGGGCTATGACGCTCTAAGTCCCTGAGGACACTAAAACAACTGAGTGAAATTAACACTGGAAAAATATATAATAATTTGGCTCAAAACAGCCATTGCTATTCAAAGTATTCTGTGCAGTGTCGTTCTTCTCTGAATTTTCACCCACATTGTATATGCGGATGCAATAATGATGGGCATACAATTAGTCAGCAGTTGGCAGACACTGCACAAGTCACTGCTCTACACTTAATCCCTTCCTGGAATCTTGAGAGAATAATATTTGCATTGGTTTATAACCAAAAATCATCTTAAATACAACTTGATTTTGTATATTTTACCCAATTGTATAATTGTATGGACAAAATGCGTATATATTAAATAGCATATGCTACATGGAATTTTCCCAAGTATAGTATTAACTGTTTTAAAAACCATTTCTCCTGACATATGGTAACATAATGTGGCCAGCACACCTGTCTGGCTGGATAGAAAAACTACAAAAAAGAAATAAAAAATGACCTGATTCTCCTTTTACTTCCACCTGGCAAATCAAGAGAGATTTCACTGGTGTTGTTATTCTTAGACCATTATAAGTTAGTGTAAGTTGGAGAAGTATCCTTTCTCTCATCTAATCAAGGTAAGAGTAACCTTTTTCTGTTGCATCTAACCTTCCTCCCCACACCAAAAAAAGCCCCTACACAAGTATGTGGGACACATTTTTTGAAACATGATCTTAGAAAAGCTGTAAGATTAAGAATTTCTAGCTATACTTTTATGTCGCTGAAAAATGAGACTTTGAATTTTAGTATAGTAACAGTTTGAACAAAATTTTCACTCAAAAGCTTTGAAATAACAGGCAGATACCTCATGCGTTAGATTAGACCACTCACCAAGCTCACTGGGAATTTAAATTCTGATCTCCCACCATGGTAAGCATCAAGTAAGTCAGAATCAGTCAGTCTTGCTGCTTGGGCTTTATGATACTTCATAGCACTTTTCTCAGTCGTATTGAATGCTCAGGTTTATCTTAAGTCCAGCTAAATATGCAGTCAAACAAACTGTAATGTAATTGAGTCTGAGTGTACAATGAAAACAAAATTCAGAAAACTCGAGACCTGCATTACTGAGGTCCATGGAGACTTTGTTGTTAGTTTTGGCTGGTTCAGGGTCAAGCCAAGGCACAAGCTGAGTGGTTCATTCTCCTCCAGGCATGGATATACCAAACATGGGGGAAGGTTCCATACATCAACACCATAATCATATTCAGCCCATTTGCCAGTGTCTTATGGCTGTCTTCTTCACCCAGGAAACCAGCATGAGAGACCTAGCTGTTCTGAGAGTGTATGATACTTCCATGGCTATCTAATCTAAGGCAAGTAGTGAGGGGTTTTTTTTAGTCTTCCTATCTATAGAATGGTTTCAAGGGTGGAATCATTCATACTCTTTAGAATTATTCGCTTTTACGCAATCAAATTACAAGGGTTATAAGATTCCGGTAAAAGCTTATAACAACTTGACATAAACATTTTCTGAATGTGTAAAGAATATGTATGAAAATTAAGCATAATGGACTTTAGTTTTCTACAAAAATTGTGTATGTCAATTTAACTTCTAAATTCAGATTTTTTTTTGTGTAAGTGTACTCATTTCAATGTATCATTGCTAGAAAGACAAGAGTAGCCAGGATCAACCCAGTGCTCTGGTGTTCTTAAGTGTCAGCATCCAGAGGCCACCAATAACCGCAGTTCATGTCTGTTCATAAAGTCTTATATTTTTTTCTTATTTTCTTTTTATTTATAAGTCTTTGATTCAGATATTAAAAGAGTAAATTAATATATTATCAGCTCATGAGATATTTGCTTCAAGCCACTGTACAGGAAGAATTCTAAATGTGAATAGAGCTAGGAAGGAGGCCATTTAAACTAAGCTTCAAAAATATTTTCTAACTTCGAGGTCTTCAGAGGATTTTTCCCAGGAAATATAGAATTGCTGAATCCTTGAGACTTTTCAAGTTAATCTACATGAGACATTAGAAAGTACAGGAAACAATCGTTCATTGGCACGAGAAGGGCAAGATGACTTTTTCTTTTCTAATGACTAATTCTATTATTTTAAGCAGTTCTGCTATCCAAAGGGCACAAAACCAGCAGTCGTAATTAGTTACAAGATAATGATGCAGGCTCTGCTTTATTTCCTGCATTGTCTCTAATTAATAGTAAAAGTAAAAAAGAAGGGGGGGAGGGGAGGAGATTGAGAAAGTGTTGCTTTAATGCTTTATTCGTGAAGTACTGTGATGATGAGCTTTGTGAAGAGCATCCCCTGTGCTGCAGAGACAGATGTTTTCTGTGGCCCTGATTCAATAAAGAATCCTGCTCAGGAAAGCGGTTAAGCCAGAGAATATCCCAACAACCTGAGGATGAGAACATGACAAATTTTCAGTATTAAAAAGATCTGAAAACGTGTGCTTTAATGTGACTTCTTTGACTGAAGTTCAGCCTCCCTCAGATTACCCAGGGAGGAATTGAAACCAGGTTAACTGTGGGCCTGAATGGATGTACAAACTTTGATATATCTGGTTTTTCCATTACCTATAAACTGCTCTGAGTCTCAGACTAACTTCAGATCAGATTATTCCAAGCTTGGCAATTATTTCTCCTCATCCAGTTCTAAGTCTCCAGCTTGTGGTTTCTCCGAGACAGAGAATCAGTGATGAAGTGACGTTGACAGCAGAGCTTCTTACTTTATGTTGGCCCTTATGAGTCCAAAATCAAGAGATGGATGACAAGACAGACTTCTGTAGAGCCACAATTTTTTCCAACTCCAGAACCCATGTATGGTTCTGTACAGATAGCGATACAGATTTTACAAAAGGGATTATCACTTTTTTCTTTGCAGTTCTGAAACATTCAGCCATGTTGCCGCAGGTAGAAAAGGGGAGGAATTCCCCTTCTAACCAGGTCAAAGCAGTTCTTCACAATGAGCTTTCCAGCTGATTGTGCCACTGACTGAAAGACGTCATCACACCATAAAACTATTGCCAAATGAGGAGCATGAAACAGCCGAGAGTCAGGCCCCATGTGTTTCTAAGTACCTGCTGCTCCTAGCGACTTCTTTGGAGGATGAAAGCACTCAGAACTAGATGGGTTCATGTCCTCTCCATAGCCTGCTCATTGCATTTTCATTCTTATCAAGGTGGACCATCTAAAACATACAATAGTCTGCCTTAAACACATGCCCATGCTACTTCTGTTGACCAGAGCTGATGCACTTATATCTGCCAAGCTGGAAACCTGCTGGCACTGGCCAGTCTTGATGACTGACCTCTGTTCTAGTATAAGCTCAGTTAGTTCATACGGGGTCCATATGGCAATTTTCTCCCCCCCTTCCTTCTTCCCTTCTTCTGATTCTCTGAATGTCTGGGGTTTTGTATGTCTTTTGCAGTGTCTCCCCATGAGTATTTCACTTCTGTTGGCACTTTCTGTAGCAGTATTAATAATGACATTTCACTGGCATGGGGCCAGCTGTGAAAGTTTATGGAGTAATTTTGTAATAGAGCTGCAAGAGCTTAGCAAAAACCCAGCAGGTGAACAAGCTTTCTGCCTCACTCCTTTAAAATAAAAGCTCTCCCATTCTGCAAGCTTTGCAAAGCCTTTGCACCAGGGTTTCTTGGAGGCAAGATGTGCATATTTTAATGTGACAGGTCTAGGAACCAGCGCTCTCCTGTGGCACTCCCACCTCCAGCTGCAAGGCTGTACCCCTGGTCCCCATCCCGAGCCATGCTCAGTGCAAACACTGAATATGAAATTGCTGTTCTCCCCTTGCCCTCCACCTTCCAGCTGCACATTCCCACCCTGGTTCCCTGCTTGGAGCAATGATTTAATAAATATATCTACAATAATCATCAGCGCCTCTGTCTGCCCTCCCCCTCCCAGCTGCAGTTTCCCACCCTTATTTCTCTTCTGTGCCATGATTAGTACATATGTTTAAAATAAAACTCATCATCTCCTTCTCCCTTCCTCCTTCCAGCTGTGGATTCCTCCCCGCCTCCACCTTACCCAGATTTTCAAGCCTGGTTTGTAGGCATATTTCACAGAAGAATTTAACCTCTGGTGATGCCTCCCCTTCCTGTTGTCTACTATTTCTCCATTGCAAATCCAAGAGTGGGCTTTCATATGATACCAGATCACAGACCTCAGTGGTTCTGACATGAAGACCATGAGTAATCTGAAGAGAGCAAAAAGATTCCTCTTATTTGAATCCTTTTTCAGCTAGTTTGCCAGGAGGGGCAAGATGCAGAATGATGAGGCTGTAGGCTGGACTGAGCTCCTCTGTGTAGGGAACAAAGGCTTTCCTGGTACTTCTTGATTTGCCTGTATGATGAATCACAGTATGATGAAACAGCTGAGGCTGACAGGCAGCAACCTCTGCCTGCATCGTCAGCTGCAGCAGGTTGCTCACAGTGGTATTCAGTCAGGTTTGAGTGTCTCCAAGACTGGATATTTCATGACCTCCCTGGGCAACCTGAAGCAGTGTTCAGCTATGCTCATAGCATAGGAGCTTCAGAGCACAAGTGTTATGAGGAATGGCTGAGGGAACTGGAGTTGTTTAGTCTGTAGAAGAGAAGGCTCAGAGGGAACCTTATCACTCTCTATAACTACCTGAAAGGGTAATTGTAAAGAGAGAGGAGGTGGCTGGTCTCTTGTCCCAGGTAACAAGCAAAAGGACAAGAGGTAACAGCCTCAAGCCTCACCAGGGGAGGTTTAGATTGGATATTAGCAAAAAATTCTTCACAGAGAGGGTGATCAGGCATTGGAACAGGCTCTCCAGAGAAGTAGTGGAATCACCATTCCTGGAAGTGTTCAGAAATGCATAGATGAGGCCCTCAGTGACATGGTTTAGTGATGAACTCCGCAGTGCTGGGCTAATGGTTGGACTTGATGATCTTAAAGGTCTTTTCCAACCTAGTTGGTTCTATGATTTTATGATTCTAAAGCAGTTTTTCTGAAGTTTAAACAGAATTTCCTGTATTTCATTTTATGCTTGTTGGCTCTACCACCTCCTAAGGGATTGAAGTGAGGTTGACAGGCCTGCAGTCCCAAGGTGAGGTTGAAGACAATGTTCTTATGTGACATTTTCTTTCTTTTAGTCCTCTGGAGCCTCCCCCCGTCCCCCGATCTTTTGGAGGTAATTGAGAATGGCCTGACCATAACACCAGTAACTCCCTCAGTATCCATGGATGCATCCCAATAGGTTCCATGACCATGTGTATATTCAAATTGTTTAAACCTTCGCTAACATGATCCATCTCTATCAAGAGTATGTATTCTCTATTCCAGACTTTCCCATGGGTCCCAAGGGCCTTGGACTCCTGAAGGATGGTCTTACCAGTAAAGACTGAGACAAAGAAGACATGAAATACCCCTATCATTTCCATGTCCTTTGTCATCAGGTCCCTTGCCTCACTCAGAAGTGGGCCCACATTTTTCCTAGTCTTCCTTTTGCTGCTGATGTACGTGTAGAAGCCCTTCTTCAGGCTTCTGGGTGATCCCACTGTTTCCATACACAGGGCAGTTCCCTCTCCATCACATTCCAGCCTGTCTTTCCTGCAGTGCACAGCAGTGTGGCAGTGGTGGGCGCTATCCCACCACAGTTCTGTGATCCTAGTGAGACTGTAGGCCAGCAACTGCACACAGACCTCTAATTCCTCCTATTTGTTCCCCATGCTGCTTGCATTAGTGCAATGCATTAGTGCAATGAATTAGTGCATTTCAGAGGCATTTATTCATGCTGATTCCCCAGAAGAGAAATAAGATCTTTACCCATAGTGCTGTCCTGAAGGCACTTTCTTATTTATCTGTGTATGCTTGAGGTGGCCTTCCTTCAGCCCTGTTTTGTTGATTAAGCTTCGTCAGGTGGATCCCATGTGTGATTATAGTGTTTCTTGATTGCCCCATGGTTGTAAAAAAATATCCCTGTTGTCAACACCAGCTGTGCAAACAGTTGTTGACCCACAGCATCTGTCCTCTTCCCTCTCAAGACCATGGCATATGGGTGTGGAGAGATATAAGGAGTTTTGTATTTGACAACTGTCCAAAATGAAGCATGTGGTATCTTATGAAAAACCTTTTGAACCTGCTGCCCCAGAGAATACTTTTTCCTCCTGAATTCACTCAAAGTACACATGCAAGCTAAGGAAAGGACCTTCTCTTCCCTATACATTGGGATTAGGAAAGACTCCAGAGGGCTGGTGAGCTTTTGGACTAGACTTGGACAGACAAGAAAGGCTGAAAGCCAGAAAACCCTTTTCAGACTCTGCATCAGTAGCACCCCTGGTTAATCCTTACCTGCTTTAACCTGAGAGATGCTGATGGCGTGAGTTAAATCAAGCTCCTTGTGGTAGACACTGAGATGGTGCTCTGCATGATGCAGATGAGTGGGGCAGGCATAAAGGGACCTTTTGGGGGTGTAGCAATCACTCAGGAATAATACTGAGTCCACAGAAAGTAATTTAGTTTTTTGGTCTAGATGTGACTGAAACATTTTGAAAAAGTCCCAGGGGCTACAGTGTCTACAAATTGGATGAGTTATCTCATGCTAGTGCCTTTTGGGAGCAGTCCCACAGAATAAAGAGGAAAAGGCCATCACAATACAATGGTAGCAATATTATGGTATGATAATAATCGGTCTTGATGGTATGCTCCCAACTACACATAGTTCAAGTAAGTTCTTCATCCCTGCAGGTTATGTACTGTCATGTGTGATAGGCATCAGCTTTCAGATATGCTGGAAGCATGATGCCTGGACCACAGAGTGGTACCCCCTATTGTGTCACATGAAACAGACCACCAGCTCTGCTGACTTTTCTGGGACTGGGGCCACCATCTCCTGCCCACTTCAGAGTGGCCAGCACTGCTAATGGTGAAAATCCAAGGTTGTCTGCAGGCTGTATCTAATTGCATTTAATCAGTGCCTTGCAAAGTAAAGGTGGGCTGAAACTCCACACTGCCAGACAGTGTTGGGTGAATTATTATAATTGTTATTCAAAGGAGCTCGCTGATAAGAAACTACAAAAAAAAAAAAAAAGCTTCTGTTCCACAATGTTTCTAGTTGGCTGGAATAGATCAACAGCTCATCTTTCACCTAAATAGGAATCCCTGGACTCCCTCAACTACTCTTATTTCTGAGTCAGACTCTAGCTGAAACAGCATTCCAGAAAGAAGATAAGATTATCCTTGATCAAAACAATGTTCTTATTCTCTGCTCTGGCTTGACAAGCTCTGTGGAGGAAGTGGCTGGTGAGAGAGGGAAAGGAGAGAAGCCAATGTTGCACTACCTTGGGACAACTCCACCTTCTAGAACAGAGAGAGCTGGAAGAGCTCTGCATCTTGCAGAAATCTGCACTCTGTTTCATTGGTCTCTGCTGGCCTTACCTCTCCTCTTTCTTAAGTTTTCAGCATACTGTTCTCCAGGCCCTTAACCTGTGCAACAAAGAGTGGTTTAGTGCACCGGCACATGCAGAAAGCCCAAACAGAAACCCTCTCTAACATTACAGTTTTCACCACGAGAGAGACCTTTGGCCGTATGGTCCAAGTACAGCAGTAGAACAAACACTCGGTTGCAGAAAGCTTCAGGTCAGGGTGCTCACAATGTACTGAAAAGTCACCAAATACTCATTAATCAGAAGCATGGAGTCTTTGTTCGATGACCAGACCAGTGTCATCTGGTAGAGATACTCAAGGTCCCTCAGTATTTGTTATTTGTCAGCAATTTGTAGAAGGAACAGTAACACCTGCAATAGCTAAGGATGGAGTGCAGCTCATGTTATGACCTCCTGCATGGCTTCATCCAAAGCCCATCAAAGCTGGGAGGGAGTCTTTGGCTTCAACTGTCTTTCAGTCAGACATTAATCTAATGAACCATAACTATCTCAAATTCCTTTTTATATCAAACTGCCCCCTGAAACAGCCGTCTTATTTTTTATTGCTTCATCAAAATGCATCCAGCTGTTTCTGTGCTTGTATCAGTACAATTTGCCCCAGACATTCCAATGGAAAATTATACGCATATATAAGCCAGTAACAGCTGAATCCATTTTCTTCAAACTCCCCTTATTTTAAATCTAATGGAAATCTAGAGCATGTGATTTGCTTGTCCTAACTTAATTAGCTCAGTAATTTTAAGATTATTAGCACTGGGCTTTTCTACTTCTGCTCAATATGTTTTGAATTCCATCTTATTGCTCATAGAAAAATGTTGTTACACAATGGGTTATTTTAAACTGTAAATGTCCAGCAAACTTTAAACACATATTAGGCTAGTAAAATGCAAAGAGAAAGCAGCAGTGATCCCCTCACTACTCCCAGCTGCTATCAGCCACATGACATGATAATAATAATAGCTTGCATTTCTGTAGAATATTTAGCTTCAGGAAAAGACTTGAAGGATGTTGGGCTGCTCTTGAGTAATTTATGAATTCCATATGTTTATAAGTGTCTTTAAATACCATGAGGGATTTACAGTATGGAAATGTGTTTGGTGCTAAGAGGTGCTGACTGTCCCTGGGCAAAGGGGAATATAATTGCATTTAAGACACTCTGCAAATGACATCTGCTTTGATGTCATACATCTGTGCAGCAGTGGCGCTTATCAAACTCTGCCCACCTGGGACAACGTGTCCCAGGCAGGATGCAGAGGAAAACCAAAACTCCAGGACACTGAGTCAAACAGCTTCTGAAGGAAGGAGTGGGACTAAAAGGAACATATTTGCATGGAAAACCAATAAAGAAGTGACATTGAAGTGCTCTGCTGGAAGGTGACAAACTTCTAAGTAAGACAGTCACATTAAACCTGCTGCTTTCAAAACCTTTCAATCTTTCAAAGAAAGAAATTCTTCACTGTGAGGGTTGTGAAGCACTGGAACAGGTTGCCCAGAGAAGCTGTGTATGCCCCACCCCTGAAGTGTTGAAGACCAGACTGGATGAGGCTTGGAGCAACCTCTAGTAGAAGGTGTCCCTGCCTATGGCAGTGGCATTAGAACTAGATGATCTTTAAGGTTCCTTCCAACCCAAACCGTCCAACAATTCCATGATTTTGTTCTATGGGATTAAACTGTTCTATGATGTTAAGAAGGCTGCCCTATAAATGTTTCCAGAGAAGTGACTATTCAGCCTAAAAGGAACATGCAGGTTGAGGCTGACAATCCAGGATCTAGTCTAAGGTTAGGAAAACTAGAGTCTTCCTCTGAGGGAGGGATAAGGTGCCTTGTGAGGGACCAGAATACTGGGCGGAGGAGCAAATCATCCTGTAAAGACCCTCCAAGATAGGGCCAAGAGTGAGAGGCTGGAAACAGCGTCCTCCATTCATGCAGCCTTTCATGACACTGAAAGTTCATGGCATGTATGAACGTATTGCCTGAAACAAGAAAATACTTTATTTTGACATTTTCAGTCAGCATGTTTCTCTTTTCTGGTTCCCAAAGGAAAACATTCGGCTTTGCTAAAGTGCGCAAACCACCTCAGTTAACATTCGTCTACATCTCAGATGATGTGGAAAGTGCTGTAGCTTGCATGTTGCAGGTTGATGTTCACCACTATGGATATGGGTACATGACCAAATTTCCTTGTAGTCTTTTGTGTTTGGCTCTGGGGTCCATTGTCTCCTATGGGCCACCTCCTGCTTGGAGGAGGAACTTTCCCATTGTTGGGAATATAGTCTGTCCAAGGGGGACCTGTAGTTTGGTGGAAAGACAACATGGATCACCTGAGTAAAAAACTTTCGGAATGGAAAGTGATGCTGTTGGAAAACAGAGTAGAGCTGGGCTGACTTAAAAAACCGGTCAGTTTGGTCAGTTCAATAGACCAGAACGCACTGAAAATGCTGATGTGGTTTAAAGTGGCTACTTTTTTTCATTTTGAGTGTCAGTGATGAAGAACTAATGTGTTTCATGACATAAAAATCCTGTGAGAGATCTTTTAGACAGAACAAAATAACCAACCCTACTTAAAACTGAGTTGCCTTGGGTTATACTGCAGACAACATAGTAGGGTCATGTGTAATCCACCAGACCACAGCACATCCCAGGAAAGTCATTAAGTCTGAATCCTGTTTCCGTGGAAGTCAATAGCAAAACTCCCACTGCTTTTGCTAGAGAAGAAGTTCATCTCTTGGATGCAGTTTTTACATTCCTGTAAGGGTGAACAAAACCCTCTGTTTTAACCATGAAGAAGCAGTACCACACCAGCACAAGCAAAGATTTTCTGTGAAACTTCCACTGCCAAATGAAAGAAACAGCCATATAGTTTAGCATGCTGATGATTATTGTTTAAAGGGCATTCCATGGTTAACATGTGAAAGCAGACGGAATAAGCAGGTTCATCTCCTCTGAAGTGTTCATTATAATTCCGTTTTTAAACTATTCCAGGCAAAAGAATTTTTGTCTTCTTCTATATTTACTTTTTCAGGCTCCTATGAAACCTAAAGAGAACTTTTCATGGAACATAGTGTTCTGTAGAAGACAGTGGAATAGTGTTTTCCTTGTTCCGAGTAAACGATCAGCCTAAATTTACCATTAAATAATATTTGATGCAAAAGGAAGGGCAGGACTTCAGCAATATCCTAAATATTTAAATAACAGACTTCTCTGAAACTATCTGCATGCTTAAACCCATACTTCAGTGTCTGCATTTATCTGAATTTTCCCTTCCAAGATAGTGAAATTACAAGGAAAGTATTGCTATTGATTAGAACTTTTTAAATAATGACAATAATTCTATTATTAATAATATTTAACATTAACTCTTATAAATTATAAACTGATAACAAAAGTAGTAATAAATAAACATAAACAAAAATACATAGAAAACAGTAGAAGCCAGTGATTTTTGCTGAAAAAAATCCAGATTTTTATTTTCTTGTGATTTCCTTGTGGTTTATTTTCTTGTAGAAAGGACTTTCTAGCAATGTTTTCTCTCTGTTTTGGAACAGTAATAATCTTACCTCTTGGCATTTTAACTAAGTTCCAGAACATCACTGGCCCACAGGTTTTCTTATTTTTATTATTGCCATGGAGTGAACTAAGCTTTCTGCGCAGTACAATTTTTCCAGAGAAAGTGTAAGTGATGAATTGTCTGCCTTGGCATGAAAAGTTCAGGTAATTCAAGTTTCACACAAGGGTTTTTCTAGCCCTCTTTGGTAGTACTCTGAAGGTGTGAAGGGCTGACTAAAGCTGACTGAAATGGTGTACTTTAATTTTAAAATGTGTTCATATCTCCAGCAAAAAAAAAACTTTTCCAAATGAAAGCTTAAAGAAAATGAGATATTGCCATTCACATTTTTCAGCCTACTCTCTTCAACACACAGTGCAACACTTGAGGAAGCATGTGCTGAAATTACCTTAATTATCTGGGAGTCAAATATTTAAAACAACAGGGATGTCTTTCTGAAGTGGTGCTGCCAATATGATACTGTACTCAACAATGTCAGGAGCTTTTTCTTTTTCTGGACAACATGCCAGCAAATCTCATAGGAGTGCAATGGGGAGTATCTTAGCATTTGCCAATGCTTCTAAAATTACTAGACAAGTAGACACCACCAACAGACTCAGAGGCAGTACACATAGTGCCCAAGAAAACAGTCATGTTTCCTTTCTTCTGCATTTACAAAAGAGGTGTATTGTGCTTTGAGGTACCATTTAAAATTATTAAGGAAAGAATAATGGAGGTCCAAGGGGAAGAAAGCATGCAAAGGAATAAATTCTCACACTTTCCTTTTAGAATTAAAATCTAGGAGACTTCAGAGTCAACAGTGAAGCAACTCTCCCATTCTATCCTATCTTCTGCTCCCCCACTGCTCTTGAGTTCATGTGAGCCATTAATTAAATTATCTCTTCACCTTTCTCTCAATCCTTATAGTTTGTTGCGCTGTCATTCTCTTGTCAACTCTCTCTATCCCAAATCTGCCCCTGCTCAGAAACACCAGTTCCAAACACCCTCATAACACATGTGCTGAGACAGGGGGAACCTGAGTCTCAAACAGGTGTTTTACACCTCAGAGTGAACTTTCAAGGTCTTGAATCTCCATCTCTCCATCACAACCGAAGCTCTGCAGGGTGCCTCAGATGTAGAACTGCCATCATGCACTTTTCACAGATTAAAAAAAAAATGGCTTAAGTGGAGAAAAACCCCAAACCTCTACATTTTCAAGACCGACATCCACTTCTCTTGAGCACCAGCTTTCTGTAGGAGTAAAAAAGCCACCTCACCCCTTTACACAGATAGCAACCTCCTTTCATGTCTGTTCCATGATTTGTTTTGATTTCAGCACTGACGTTCAAAGGCCACAACTTAAAATGGCACTTATGATGTTTCATTGAGTTTACTATAGCTACTGAGCTTCCTTGTTCAAAGACCTATAGGATACCTTATTTCATTTAAGTCCTGAATGAAAGCAAGCATTCAGGAGTAACTGATTTGCCCTCAGTTTACCTACCACAGTTCCTGATATCCCAGCATACAAAGCTTTACTTCATCGGACACCCTGTCATTCTTTACAGATATCTGGGTATGAAATACTGCACTGGAGGGCAATGAAGGGCTGAGAGAGACACTGTTGTCTTATCTTCTTAACCAGCCATTTACTTGTAAAAGTTAATGTGGATGGTACTGTGTTATGGGAGGGGAAAGAAAAGAAAATTTAGTCTTTGTGTAAGAAGCATCAGAGCTTAATGATGCCTCTTCTTGAAAATCTGAAATAAAGATTGTTGTTGCATAATATATTTGGCAGAGAGACTAAGAATATACACCAAGTGTGGTAACAAGGCTGTGATGTAAAGTGAAGGAGAGATGCCTCATCCCATGCTGCACTATGGGACTGCTGGTATAAAACAGTAGAAGAGAAAAGGGGGAAAAGAAACACACAAACAAACAAACAAAAAATGTAATACAATTTCAGGAACTAAAGTATTCTGATACTAGACAGTGCAATGCTGTTGTAGAAGAGAGCAAAAGAGAGATACAGACTCGGAGATAAGGAAAACAGGATGGGGGTGATAGATAGCAAAACCTGGAAATTATCTCGTGTAAAACTCATGTCCAGTGACGTAGAGAGACACATTCCCAGCTACCCATTAGGTAACAGCAAAAAATATCACCTCCCATTTTGTTACTTTTTACAAAATACTGTGTGCATAGACTCCTCGTCTAGGAGTGCAAAGGTCTGACTGCCTTGTCACACACTGCTCCTGCTTCAGCTTCCCCTTACAGAATTCATCCTGCACTGTGCTGGAGGCAGACAGAACTGAAAACACACAGGATGTCTCAAGTGATGCTCAAATGCCAAAGACAACAGCTTCTTAGACAATGTGGAGAGAACTGGCAGCCATCACAGGTTTGAGATCTGAAGGTTACATGCTTAGTGTGTTCCCCTGTGCTAAAGGTCTGTGGACACTCCTCAGACATCTTTAAATTTCATTTTCTTACCAACAGCTTGTATGTGTGTTTTGCATGTGGAATGTTTAAAAGAGCACTAGAAAAAAAACACCAAACAAACCCAACCCAAACCACAAAGCCTTGCAGGTAAACTCAAGGTTGTGTTCTTGTTCAGTTAGAGGTGCCTCCAGCTCAACTTGTGTCATTTCCTTCTGCAGTCTGGTACACCCTCTCTCCTGGGTTTGGTATGTTCAGGGTGCAGAGAGGGCACTGAGGCACCAGTGAAGATTTTTTTGTTCTAAAACTGATCTATTGCTTGCTAAGTAGATCCATCTCCAGGGGGCCGCAGCTACTACCCAGTCCTCTAAAACTCCATGGATTAGCAACAGATGTTTTAGATGTTTTCTCAGTTGTACAATGGAAAACTTCTTTTTCTTCTGAAGGAAGCGACATATTTTTCTGGACTTGGTACAGTCTGCAATGGTTTGGGTATGGTCTTCATCCACAATAGCTTTGGTAACAACACATATAAGACAACAATCTTGCCTTTAGTTATTTAAGGGAAACCTGACTCCACTCCCAAGACAATACAAAGGAAGTTCAATTGGCTTCTTTTTTCTCTGAAAAACAGACCACACAATTGTGGTGGATGAAAAAGTAGCCAAAAAATTAAAAGTTCATTTTTGGATATATACAATTTTTTTCAAATACAGTATTTTTTCCCAGTCCTCCCACTCTTGTGATATGAACTACTGCATATGCTTCATGAAATTACCATCTCCTGCTCAGTTGTTTAGTTTTGTAATTACTGGATTTTATTTCATTTGTTTGCCTTTTGACCCTGTTTTGATTATTGAGGGTTTTAATGATCAAGGGAACTCTAGATTAAAGTCTCCTTAATGCAATATGGTTTCTATAGAAAATTGGAGGATGAAAAATTTCACTGACAGTATTGACACTGGTTTATCCCCACAATCAGGCAAGTACTAAAGTTACTACCAAGGGATTTTGATTCCTCTGCTACCTTTCCTCCTGATACTGTTGTTTATCAGTTCACTTTGTTAAATTAATTTAAAGCTTGAAAACCAATCTTGCTTATTTTAGATTTTTTTTAAATCTACCAACTTGGATTTTTCCAGTAACTTTATAGCTGAGCCAGGTTTGCTGACCCCTGTAGCTGCTTTCTCTTGAACAATGCATGTCTGAGTACCATGTTAGACTTGCAATGCCATCCTTGAAACATCCTTGTATTCTAAATTAGTGATTTGAAAGTCAGTGGAATTCAGCTCAGGAGAAATGAGAGAACTAGATTTACTGTTAATTTGATATTTGGAAGGGACATTTCATTCTGCGTGTAGATGCTGAAAAAGCTGCCAAAACCAGGCTTTGTTAACACATCATAATTACTGGTTCCTTTAATCCTGAAATACAACATTGTTTGATGAAAACAATGTACTCTTCAGTCCCTTCACTTGACCATCTATTGTTTTATAGCAGTTATATATAAAAGGAAATGTCTGACTTTTTAAAATGGAATAGTTGGGTCAATATCTGATTAATTTCTTCTCCCTCTGCGTTCTTGATTTAAGCAGTGGTTCATTGTGTTTTGACTATCTCCTGTCTTCACCAGTCAAATCTTTTTGCTCTGGCCTTTTCTCTGTCAAAATGAACCTCACTACTTTCTGCTGTAAGGATTTCTATAGTTGTTATGCCACCGTGCTCTGAAAGTGATCCTTGTCATGTTTGGATTCCTAAGAGGACCCATGGGCTAGTTAGTTTCTGAGGCATCTCTGGGTGCAGATGACCATGGCCAGACATACTGTCTTGGAAATCATTCCAGGCTGAGAAGTCCAATGGGCCACTCCCTTCATGAATAGCCTCAGTGCTGATAACACTGATAGCACTGTGTGACATGAGCTGCTGCCCAAGATGAAAATTGGACTTTTGTGAGAGATTTTTAAAGTTAGATAAAGGCAGATGTTCTCTTTCTCTGTAGAAGTAACAACAAGCAAAATGTAGATAATACGAAATGTCAGGCAGCCTATCAAATGGCAGAATGACTGTGCTGTTGGATGGAGAGCACTGTGATGTGTCATAGGACACAGCTCCCTGAGCTCAATTTTGCTGCTGTGCGTACCAGATTTTCTCAGGCAAGAGTGCCAACTCTCTCCCCCGTACCTCACTCACAGGTCTTTCTCAGAAGGTCTCACCTGCTCTGAATTGAAGGTATCTAAGGATATAATTGCTGTAATCAGTGCTATCTGCTAGAGAAGCACAGTCATGCTGATAGCAGCAGCAGGGCCCAGGACCTGCTCTTTCAGCCCTGTGTACCAGTAACCAGAGTGGCCTTCTGCTGCACTTATCCCACCCATCAGTCCTGTCCATCATGATCTTCCTCAAACCAGACAAGGCGTTGACTCATCCAGCTGGATTATACATAAACTGTTTCAAACTGAGGACCTTCACGTATTGCCACACACTCCAGACTGTTCCCAGGCTCTCTGGCTTTGTATTCAACTGCAAAACAGTACTTGGAAGCTGAAGAAACCCAAGCTTTGTATGCTTTTGGTGAAGGGCTTGGCAGGGCATGATTTGTAACAGCAGTATATTGTTCTTGCTTGGCTTTAAATCTTAGCTCTGCACTTCCTCAAGTAACTATCTGACACCCCAGAGCTCAGGGGAAGGACGATGACCTTCACATATCTGATGACAGTTTTTGGTAATGGTCACTGGACAGAGCTGAATGCTCTCCAATTTGGACCCACCTGTGGTGAGGGCACTGTGCTGGCGCCACATTTAGAGGCACTGGTAAGTCTTCCAGGCATTTGTTCTGGGGCTGTATCAGAACTGAACCCTGTGTAACAACACCTGTTTTCCAGGCTACTCGATAAGGTTTTTAAGCCATACATTTCTTTGCCATTACAAGAAACCTGTCTATCCTCTGCTAGTTGGGGCAGGCATGTAAGTGAGACCCCCACATATACTGAAATCTGTCTCTATGCTGTGCTGCTAAGACTTCTTCTCCAGGTGTTTTATTTTTATTATATAGCATTTAAATTAGTGTTACTGTTTGTTTAGCTTCTTTGGAGCAGATCTAGTTATTTACAAAGCTGCTTGGGGCCTTTTGTCATGCTTTTTTACTATTTTTCCTCATCTGTTTAGGCTTAAGCTCTCTGTATATGATAAAAAATTGTTTTATTTTCCTGTAAAGCACCTTGGATACTGAATACAACCCATATGGCAGTTTGAGGAAACAGCATCTCCCAAAGAGGGTGTTGAATGTGCACAAATATGTGCTTGTTTTTTACTAAGGGCACCTGCCAGAACCCTGCTGACACATCAAGTGTAAAAAAATATTTGGCATCACTCATCTCCTCCAAAATTTCCTTGTAGATATTGGAAAATATTCTGTTTCATGTATTTATTCAATTCTGTGTGATATTTCCTGGTTCTCATAGCCACATCTATACAGGAAAAGTAAACATGCCGTGGCATGTTCTCTAGTACCAGAGCCAACTGGAATGGATACGACCTGAGTCCATGCTAGTTAACTTGCTATCCCTCAAAACAGTGACAAGCTAGTAGGGATGGGCCCTGGAATGATTTAATTTACTTATAGAAACATAATTTGAAAGGACTAAATTGGAAGTCAGATTGGGCCCTATCTAGCTGCTTTATAGCAAGAGGAAGGAGGTGGCAAGTGCAAGAAGTGGGTAGATAGTGGCAGGAGGACAAAGAGGAGAATAAGAAAACTGTTCATGTAAGTGGCATCCTCTCCTCTCTGAGGATGGAGGCAATTCAGGGCAGCACAGATCACCCCAAGCATACTTCTGCTGCATGGTCACAGAGGGCAGGCCAGCGCTGCTGAGTGAAAACTCAACTCTGCTCTTGAGTGTGTGGGTCTGCAGTGCCCCAGGGAAGAGTGCGGAGACCTGTGGAGCACGGGCATCCTGAGGCAGAAGCTGGCGGCACAGGGGGGATATTTTGCATGCAAAAAGAGGTCACTTCTGTCCTTTCTTGCTCGCCTCATGGCACTGTGTGTTGGCTGGACCTGTGCTGTTTTCAGTTCAGTAACATGAAACAGGATAGGCTGGGTCTTGATGTTTCTGGGGAGGGGAAAGAGGGAACAGGATCAAACAGGCTGTTGCAGGGACCTTGCACAGTAGCTGCGAAGGGAGGCAGCATTTGCAGACCAACTGCAGGCTAGCGAGTGCTGGGGCAGATCAATCTCACAGACTCATCCCTGAGTAGATGCTGGGTAGAATTTGGTTCCCTGGCTGTGAGTGGCAGTGGGCTGGCAGTGCTGGAGCAAGTGGAGGTGGAGGCTGGGGAAGTGTTTCTGCAGGTGCCTATGATGGCAGTGCCTTGCCTGACCACAGAGGGATGCGCATGGGGTGACCACCACTGACTGCAGCACTGCCTGAGACTTTGGAGTGTGCAGTGACCTTGGAGAGGGCTGGGTGCTCCTGGCTGTGCAGGCTGTTCCCAGTAGGCCTCCTTCGTGAAACCCCGGGGGGTTATCAAAGAATTAGGCAATAGGCACAACCAGGTCTACATAGTGACACCAGGGACAATATAGCACATAGACAATCTGGGTAATGAGTACGTTCAACTCTTACATTAACCGTTATATTTGTTTATAGCGAGGGGAACTTTCCTGGGGCCTCTCTTGCAATGCTTTTTCATCTTTACTTTATGACACTCTGCCCTAGAAGTTTCCTTTGATTTTCTAAGCATTTTATCCCTTGGTTTCTTAGTGAGACCGAGAATCTGGCATATTTTTAAGCCAATGAAAATTTCACCAAGACATAACATACTGCATTTAGATTTGATAAATTGTTTTAGCCAAAAATGTCAAGGGTTCTGTTAATCACCTTGAGCACAACATTTTTCTGTTTTGTTTAATTTTGGTTCATTTTATTTCCTTTTATTTCAAAATGCATTCAAAACTAAAGTGCAATCAAACCAATTCATGTTAGAACAAAGTTTGTTTTCAAGTAGAAGTTTAGATTTAAAACATTTGCTATAGTTTTTTTAAAAACTAACCTTGAATACTTTATGCAAAACTGACTAGAATGTGAATAGGCATTGGTTTAAACATCAGCTTCTTTCATTTTCTTTCTGTTTTGTACTTCTTGTCTAAATGCCTCTGTGCAGATATTTATATGTATTGTTGGCAATCACTATGTAAGAATGTAAAATTGAGTTATAGTTGTTATTTTAAATTAGCTATTTGTAACAGAAATCATTTAAGAGTTAATAGTAGCAGTTATATTTAGCTATCTACTTATTTGGTATAGCCCCAGATGATGATATTCTGCACTTAGATCCAAGTAGCTGAAAAAACTGTAGTCTATGAAGAAGCACACACCAAGCCCATTGCATAAAAGCACCTGAATCCTTACCTAAGACAAGACCATTAAGCATACTTTGCCCCCAGTTTATGTCTTGCAACATCTGAAGATATTGTAGAGTCAGCTGTCAGTGAGGAGGGTGAGGCTCTTCCCCAGAGTGCTGCATCAGTCCCAGATTCAGGGCAGGATCTACCTTGTGCCAGGTATGGGGATGCTCCTGGACTGTGGCTCCAGTTCAAGGCTGCCCATATCCTTTGCAGGAGCTGAGTCCTGTCCCAGGAGCAGAGTCCTGGGGACCTTAAACATGGTGTTTAAGGGGGAACATGCTATGCAAGCTCTGGAGCTAGGACGTGTACCCAGGAGTGACCTGATGGTAGCAGAGCTTGAATGGCACTTCCCGGCATGCTGGACTGGGTCAGTGCCAGGGCTGCCACACCTGAACCGCACTACAAAACAGGATAGGGATGTGCCCTGTCCCTCGCACCTTTCCTTATGCCACCCTTCTGTTTTCTGTGCATGTTATTCATAAGACATCAGCTTCTTCTGAAGGGTATCTGGAGCAATTTCAGCCTGGTTGGGTAAATGCATTCTTCATGGAGATCAAGGACTTCTCATTGAAAGCCATATTGGCTTTTTACCTACTAAATCACAGATAATATGCCTAATACTGAGCAACTATCAGTACCATCAGCTCTCCCTGACCTGGGGTAATGTGAGGCAGGAATTTAATCTTCCACTGCAAGCATGAGCTCCTCTTTAGCCCCATTACCTCCATCACTGGGCTCAGGAGCAAACTGAAGAGCTGCAGCATGGTCTGTGGGTCTCTGTCTGGGTGTCTTGTGTAGCTGACAGCATTCGATAACAATCTCTCCATAACCCTCAGTAACACATTCAGCTCTTCTACTTTTCTAGGCCATAGTTGCTTTGATGATTTAGTATCCTCTTTGATTTTGGCCCCAGGGTTGGAAAAGTGAATGCTGCCAACCTGCTTGGAGCCTACAGGGTGTTTTACAAATAATAGCATCCCTATTGTTTCCTCAAACGCCACTTGGTATTTTCAGCCTGAACTTATCTTTGCCATTGTTTCATTTCCTCTTTGTTTCCCCAACAGCCTGTTTTGATTTAACTCTATGTGGTCAGGCATGACATAGATTAAACTGAGTTGCATGCAACATTTGAAAACTCATGGACCATTGTCTTTATGTGGTTGCAGTTTGCACACTGATGCTTGCTTTGCATATTACGCTTGCTGAATTGACATAAGACCTGCACCTGCAGTCTGGTTCTAGCTGGAAACCTGGGTATTTGCGCCTAAAAGTGCCTGGCAGCAAGTACAAAACTGAGTTAGTCAATGCTTGGGCTGAGGGTTTTCTTTTAGTGCTCTTTCTTGAAGGAAAATTGGCTTTGATCTCAACGTTTTCTGGGAATGGCTGCTTTTTGCAGAGACTTTTATTTAAGTTTATTTTTCCCAGTTTTCACCACCATTACTGCTCACTTTCCAACCAATATTAATCACCCCAACAAAAAAGACCAACCTCAGCTCTTGAAAGTGTACCCCTTTAGGTGTCTTCTTTATGAGCTACGAAAGTCTGCATGAGGCTGCCCAAACATGTGTTTGTGAATTTAACATCTCTCAAAACCTGGCAGATGTTACCTGCTCTATCATGTTACAGTGCAGAGTTTTCAGGTGTAATTCCTATGTCTGGAAAACTTTCCCCTGCGCAAAGTGTGGGCTTGCAGCAAGCTGATCTTTTGCTAGCACGATCTAGTGCTAATCTCTTGGCTCACATCCATGAAGCTGACCAAACCCAAACAGAGCCCTTTCTCAGAGAGGTACTTAATCTGTTTCTTTAGTAAGGGATAATTAATAGACTTTGGATTCCCACCAGCCATTTGAGTGAATGGATGGGATAGCAGGAAACAAAGATGAGTAAGGCTGGAGTCAGAAGTTCTTAGAAAGAGAAGTCCTCTTCTGCTTCAACATTATTTTGGTTGCTTATCGCTTCTTGATGTACAAAAATTGGCTCCCAAGCTAAGATGCTAATAAAGGGCTGCATTTTTTTTGTGCCTCGTGCTCCCCTGGCTTTTCCTGAGCTTCCACCAGAGATTAATTTGGCCCAAAGCATCCACTCACAACTCCTATGGTTGCGGGGGTAGGCAGGCTTTCTGGCATGTGGTATGCCGAGTCATTACAAATTCGGTCTCTGGGACACAGCTGTGCTGGGGCTGCTGCTCTCTCTCACAGACACTTCATGCAGCCTCAGGCTGCTGACACTGCTTGCCTCCTTGTTGTGTTTCCACCTTGCCTTCCCTCACTGGGATTGTTCCTCTGTGATTGCTCTGGTTTTATCGCTGCCCTTCTCCAGCATCAGCAGCATGGCTTGTGGGGCTCCTGCCCATGGCCACCCTCATGCTCTGCATGCAGGTGTCTGCCAGCAGCTTTTCATTCTGCTGTGTCGCACACAGCTTTCATTTGAGGAGATCCTGGGGGTTACTTCTTACAAAGCAGATGATGGAGTTTGAAGCAGCACTGGGTGCCTGACTGATACACCTAAGATCTCCGGTCTTCCTTTGACAGTGCAAATAAATGAGGGAGAACAGTACAGTACAGTTATATATGAGGGTGTCACGTGTCCAATTCCTGAGTCCCTCCTTTTCTAATTTAATTATTTTATATGTGGTAATCCAGATAAATGAAAAAGCTGATGGTTGTGACTAAAAATAAGCCAGAATTTGAGCAATATTTCCCAGTACTAGCAGTTCTAGGTTTTATTTTAAAAGACCCAAAACCCCCAACACAAAAATATTTACTGCTATAGTAAAACCTTCTTTGAGAAATAAGTACCCTTCCAGATTCTATCAAAACCTATTTTCCCCTGGGGGAGAAAGAGGAAAGGGATGATGGGGGAGATGTATGGCTCTATAGACATTGATTCAGAACTGGGGATAGAAAGGAATTAAAATGAAACAGGTCCTATGTTTCCTTGGTCTGGGGGTTTACATTAGCAAAACCAAAAGTTCTCATCTTTCTTTTAGGTTTTTTTATTTTTCAATTTGCAAGTCCCCAGTTTTATCTTCTTTTACTTTTCTAACTTTTCTGTCATAAAGGCAGGTTTTGGTGGTAGAAGAGAGATTACAGTATTTTCCCCAGACTATTTCAGAAGTGCAGATATCTGGAATTTAGTCCTGAGCAGCCAAATAACCCTCTTTTGACCAAACTGTGACTTGTGATCCACCTGAGGAGCAGGTGCTGTCAAGGCTCAATATTTGCATGTGAATTGCACCAAACGCAATTTGTGACACTGCTTTCCACAGCAGTTACAGAAGAGAAGGAGGTGGCAGTATGTGAAGGTCTCCACTCTTTTCCAGGGCAGCTTTAAAGAGAGGTGGCAGGTTTCCTACAGCCAAGCCTTTTGTGTGTGCCACGTTACTTGTTCACAGTATAAGTTACTAAGTGGTGGTGTCCCTCATGGAGGCAGGCTATTAAGCCTTCTGTGTGGTTTGTAGGCTTTGCTACAAAACATCTCTTAAATCTGAGCCTGGGTTTAAAATTCCATGCCAGCTGCCAGCATTAGTACTTTTGCTTGACACTTGTGTTTTCACTTGACAGATCCTGACCTGTAGATGTTTTCTTGCAGCTTACATAGCTACAGCACATCTGAAAACCAAGCAGCCCCTACTTTGTCATGTATACTTCACAGTACATCTTGCTGTGGATCCTGGAGGCTTCTCTGCAGTGTATTTGCCCTACAACAGACTTTAATTCTCTTTCCTTTTCCTCCATATAAAAAAGCAGAAAGTCCAGGCAGCCCTAGCTCAAATACCTGTGGCACCATGCACAAGTGTTGCCCACATGCTGTCCCCAGCATGCGGTAGAAGATTGCAGAGCAGCACGTTCTGTTTTCCTCATTTCTGCTGTGCTGAGGTTCTTTGAACACAGCCTGTGCCTCCAGAGTAAAACCTGAGATATGTCAGGCTGAGTTAATTTGTGGGCTAGACAAGCTTAACAGTATCCCTGTAAGGGTTTTGCACAGAATGTACCGGTGTCTCCAGACTTGGAAAGAGTTTGCTTTTCCAAGTCAGGCAATGGGAGCCAAATTCAGATGTGAATCTGAGTTCCCCAATTCCGGAGGGAGTCTGAGTTGGTGTATTTTACACCTTCTTCCGCCTCCCCTCATCCCAGAAGTGCATTATGCTGACCTAGCTTCCCTCAGATTTAGTTTTCATTTATGTTCACTGAGATTCTCTCAGGCTCACATCCACCATCCACAGTATCAATCCCCTGGCTTTTCACATGACTTCTGAACCTGGCCATCCAAAGCTGTATTTAAGGAATTTAAGGAAGTCTTATGTTAGTTAACCCCCCACCGAAGGGCTAAGAGAGACGAGTGGAGCAAGAAAGCAGCGAATAGGAGAGCAGAAGTTCAAATTGGGCTGCTTCTTCTCTTTGCCTCCTGGCTCAGTTACTCCTGAAAGTATTCTAAGTTTACATTTAAAATACAGAGCAGGGGAGCTTTCTGATGTTATTTTTGGGACCCTGGTCCTGTGCTGACAAGCGCCAAACACCCAGCCAATCCAGAGCCACAGAGGAGAGCTCAACATGTGATCTCCCATCATCTGAGCTGGGATGGGCATGGGCTGCACACAGGACCGAAGCTTAGTCAGCATTTGCGTGCACCATCCTAAGTCTTTGATAATATACATCTCATTATCAACAATGTAATTATCAACACTTTTCTCATTATTAATGGTATTATCATAAGCTTAATCATCAGCATATATGCTATTGATATCCTGAAGACAGCTATTTACCATTTAAGAACAAAAAATAGATCTATTGAAGAAAACATTTACAGCTAAAAAATTGCATATGCCATCAAGAATAGATCTCAGTTTCTATCCAACAGTGACTAAACTTTGAGGCACTTTGAATATTTTGATATAAATCATCTAATGACTAGTGTCATATACTGAGTCATATTTGCTCTGCTTTCACAGTTCTGCAATATCATTATTATGAAAGAGAGAAGAGTTTGGGTCTATGTACCTCTTGACAGATGGAGGCTTTGCTTGTAACAATAATAACCCATATATATACACAGAGAGTTTACAATGGATGCCTCATTGTGGGGGCACACAGTTGGATGCCCCATCCCTGGCAGTGTTCAAGGCCAAGTTGGATGGAGCTTTGATCAACCTGGTCTAGTAGAAGGTGTCCCTGCTCATGGCGGGGTTGGAACTGGATGAGCTTTAAGGTCCCTTCCAACACAAACCATTCTATGATTCTATGATGACAGAAACTGCTTTGTATAACTTTGAAATTACAAGGGCTTTGATATTAAAGCTTTACTGCAAATGCTAGAGCTGTCTGCTGATGGTAGATTTGAAGGAAGAATCCTGCAAATGCTGTGCTTGCAACTTGTTTAAGATATGGCATACCCAGTTTCAAACACTTTGCATTGTAGCTGGCATGTATCATGATTGGTCTTTTGCTGTGCATAATATCACTGTAGGCTGTGTCTCACTGACTTATCAAACATGTAGATTAGAACACTGAGAGATTCTGTGTCTTTTCAGTTGTTCAGATTTAAGGGACAACCAAACCTAGAAATAAGTTCACCATCTGAAAATGTTCTTTGCCTCCATTCAGAAGGTGAGTCTGAACACAGATCCTCTATGGTGACTTTGCTGTCTATCTAGCATGGAGGCATGATTACACTAAAATCAGAAGTGTGAAGCATACTAAATGCTCATATACTGTGCCTGAGCCAGCTTTGAATTAATATTTTGCAGAGATTAACTGGAGCAACATGAGACTGATGCCTGAAAAAGAAGACTAGACAACATCCTAAGAATAACCTCTTTGGGGAGTATGTGACATTAAAAAGGGCTACTTGGAAAGCTTCATCATCAAAATTGTCAGTGAAGTAGCTAAGTTTACATTTGTTTTTTTCACGTTTTGACTTTACTGTTTTGATGAAAAAGATCTTAAATTTTTTAGGCAATCATTTTTTAGGAACACTAGCAGGCATAATATTGACAAAGCCCTCAGGAGGACCAGAAATTGTACATATCTCGTGGGGAGAAACAAGTTATTTGCCTGAAATAGTTTCCCTGTCTGCATCAAATTTGACTGGCTTTGGTGGTACCCTACACTACGATTACCTGTGGTGTTCCCACTCTGGATGAATGACATGCTTCAGTTTCCTGAGCTGCTAAGCTGGCACTTTTCTTCAGCACTAAATTCACATTGAAAAGAAAAGAAAATGAAGCCATTATACTTTACTTATGGAGATGTGCCAAGAATGAAAATGGCATAGCCTTAATCTTTTCTCATGACAAAGGGACAGTTTTTACAGGTTTTGCATGATAAAAGTATCATTTTTCTTTGGATATTACTGTCAGAAAGCCATAGAAAAGATTTTGTAAAGGGTGCAATTTATTTACATAGTAAGGACAACTTCTACTTCCAAACATGAATTAGCATCAACATTGTATGTGCTTCAATTTTGACCATTATATCTTAGACCATCTTCTTCCATTGCTTGCCAAAGTGAGAGACAGAAGGCCCCATGAAGAAAACATTTCTTCAGCATCAGCCAAATTAGGGAACACGTTCTTTGAAATGAAGGAAAGGTGATCTCTCAGGGTAGTTTATTCTATCAACAATTTCCAGCATTCTCGGGACATCTGTAAGTAGTGTAATCTCAATTTCCTTTTCCTCCACACCTTATAAAATCAACCATATGTGAAGAGAGAAAGAGGAATGATAACTGATCATGTTTAGGTGTGATTATACTACTGCTGTGGCTTAAAGATTGAGTTAGAACAGTGCTCTGGAAATGGCAAAGACAGTAAGTTCTCTCTTTTTTACCTTGCTCTAATGACTACCATTTCCACCAAAGATCAAGGAAAAATACACCTTCACTTAGTAAACGGCAGGCCTGCTTTTCTGACTCTGAATAAAAAAATGGTGAAATTCATAATTCAGCTATTCCTTTTTCACTTCTGATTCTTTTTTATTCCTTCTCCCCATATTGTCTCTTTTTTAGCTATATTCAAAAGGAGGAACTACTCTGAAAACGAAGAAATTACAAAGAGTTTTACGTTTCTCTGCTGCTTTTAAATGACAGAGGAAGGATTAATTTGACATTTAGACCAACATGGAAAACAGATACATATTCTGCCCAGCTTTGTGGTCTGAGACAAGTCATTTAAAATTCCCATGCTTCAGTTCCCTTTGTACAAAGGCTGCATAGAATACCAGACTTGGACTATTCAAATAATACTTGTTTCATTCATCTGTGTAAAGCTCCAAGCAAAGCTGTGAAGACCAGCATATACAACTAGCATAGGCTGATGCGTCCTTCTCCTAAGATGGAGGAATGTGGTTCACAGATGAGGAAGAAATGAGTTATTAATATTGTGTTCCTGTAAGAGACACTAACCAGAGGTATTTGCCCAAAGTAGTTTTTTTAAACTTTGGATGCAGAGCTGCTTCACTACAGAGCTGCTTCACTACAGAGCTTTGTCCCAAGCTCAGATTGCGCTATTCCAGCTCACATCCCTAAACCTTACCTGGTCTGAAATATGTTATTGTTCCTGAGGATGGATCCCACCAGTGAATCTCAGTTGCCTAGGCAGAATAAACTGCTGCCTCCTGAGCTCTTGCCTTTCAAACACTGCCTTTTCATTGTCCCCTGCCTATAGATACTGCTATCCCACAGGGTTTGGTGGTAGGGCTGCTTTGGTATGTTTTCTAACCTGTGTCAGTCCAAGTCAGATAGACTGCCTAAAATACTGTAAGAAATAGTGTTTTCTAACCTGTATCAGATGAGGCAGTGCCCTTGTGAGTAGATCAGCTGGCAGACTTGAGTGGGACAAAAGAGAGTAGATAAGAATCCTTTTGCACCTCATAGCAGATTTTACTATAGATTTTATTGTTTGTTTTGGGGGTTGGTTTTGTTTTTTTTCACAAATGAAAAGTGGAGAAAGAAAAAGCACACTGAAACCATGGTGTTTAGGTAGCTTCTGCAGAAGCAGGCAATAAAATGAGCAGATGTAGTCTACAGGCAAGAGGTAATTTATGCCAAAAACTGCCAAAGGCAAGACCAGAACAAGATAATCTATTTCATATCACATTCTGATCTACCAGGCTAGCGGCGTAGCATGCTTCTTCATTTCAACTCCTGTTCTCTGTTATCTTGGTAGCTGAAGGTTTTTCACATGGAAGTGGACTGGATTTCCTCACACACTCACGGCGGATAACAACTTCTAGGCCATGAGAAGACCCCTAACGAGGAATTAACTTCAGAACAAGCTGAGATAACTTGCTTACCTACACGAGTCAAAATGTAGTCACTGCTAGCCTGGGCCAATTTCACATCAATGGGCTGGTACATCAGGTGTGATTCTGTCATACACATACTCAAAGGTTTCTCTATTCCCATTTTCTGCTTACTGCAAAAGTGAACAAACCTATGAAAATATAGAAACAAAGTTTGGATCCTGTGTGAGAGTGTTTTTTGCTCCTACACATCACTTTTCTCCCTTCACAGCTATTTGCCTCAGCTCCATATAGCAAATTTTGTGCAGATGACAGTAAATGGAGTTTAGTAGCTGCAGCTCTGGATGCTGGGTTCTTCCCTTGCAAGAGAGCTTAATGAGCTATTAAAGGGCAAGAGAAGCCACAAAGCCCCAGTATGGCTAAGCCTGGGATTTCTGCCAGCAGTGGAAGCTGTATTTAGTTGAAGGCTGCCCAATATGTCCAGACTTCATGAGCAGCAACAGGTTGGGGTCAGGCTCCAGAGACTCTGAAGACCAAGGTGAATTGCTGGGTCTACATGGTTTGTATTGTGGATGATTGGGCAATATACCCTTGTTAGCAGGCTCATATATCCAGCAAGAAATGGATCAGAGCCTCTGACACATCCCTGAGATACCTTTTTGTAACTGTTCTAATCTTTTGCATATCTGCCACCTTCCTACAGTGGAAGGAATGATGTGTCAGGCATTTGAGCATCACTCAAGCTTATGAGCATGTTATCAAGCAAGAGTTCAATACTAGGACTTGGGTCATAGGGACTCCAGTTCCTCACAAACTGTTTAAACAGCCTGTTCTCAATCTGCAGCCTGAGCAGCCCAGTCAGCAGTTTGATCCTATCAAAGTGCCATGACAGTCAGACATGCTCGGAGCCCATGCAGCAGTGCCATGAAATCTGCTCTTTTTTAACTGTTCTTAGATGAGAACCATGGTTATAACTGTTTTTTATCATGAAGATTTAGATAAAAGTTTTTAAATTTCTCTTTTATTTCTTTATGTCTGTATTTTTGCACTCTTTTTAGGTTTCAGAAACTGATGATGTCATTGGTCTTGACCTCTAGCTGCATCTGAAGGTCTTGCAGTGGAGCACAGGACAAAAGAATGTACAAACGTTGCTTTATTCTTCTTGGATTCCTTGATCTTGAGCTGGTTGTTTGATGGGTCCTTTGTGCAAGTTTAAGTGGGCCCTATGGCACACTACTCCAACGTGTGCCATAGGACCATCATTTTAAGTAATGTGTACCATATTCAAGGGATTTTCCAGAGTTTAGGGAAGTTGCATTCCATTGCTTTGACAAGTGGGAAATTAATGGCTTGAAGTTGATTCCTTCGTCACCGGATGGTGCCTCTTCTGCTTTGACACAGTCCTCCTGTGAGTAGATAAGGCAGCTTTAACTTTGTTCTGTGCTTGCCAGCTCCAGGCAACAGCAGTCTGCTGAACAGGGCATTTGGATAGGATAAGTGGTCAATTTGGGAGTACTGATAGTTTTCTCTGATCAATATTTGCAACTACTAAAAGGCAGATGACCCATGCAAAACCAGTTCAGTCAAGGCAGACGAGAAGCCATCTAAATTGCTTTTCATCAAACATGTTATGTAAGATGAACAGAACAACCAGTAGACTTTAGTAACAGCATTTTCCAGCTTTCAATTGGTGCATCTTAGCTCTAACTCACGGGAGAAATATGTTCTCAGTTGGAATGTGCACGTATCCTTATCCTCTGTGCTGCAGCTCATTCTTGTTTGGAGGTTTTCTTGCACAAACTGGGAATGGTCAGACTGAAAAGCTTCCAAGTGTGACACGCTTTTTTCTCGTGCTTTTTCTCGTGGTGTGTCACTCTTCCTTTTTGATTGTACTGCTCACTTTTTCTAATGCTTTAACTAAAAAGAAGAAATTAAAGGAGGAATTTTGTAATTTTGATCATGTAGGAACAAAATGTTTCACATTCTCAGAATTCCACTTTCCTCCCCCACATTGTTTTGCTGAAAGAATTTGCTGAATTCAGTCCAAACTCCCAAAAAGCTTCAGTCATCCTGCATTTTTTGGCTTGTAAATTATTTGTCTAAAAATTTTTGTTCAGCTCAAGAAGAGCTCTCATAAATGAGATTTAAGTCAGAACAGTTGCCACTGCCATATTTTTGGGGAAAATATGACTGTCCACCTATGCTTGCAAGCACTGTGGAGCAGGGACCTCAAAAGCTTTGATGTTAAAGATGATACCTGAGTCAAACACAATGTAAATAATTGCAGGCTCCCTACTTATGTGCTTTTGAATTTTCACTAACTTCTATGCTCACGTTCTCCTAAGTTATGGCATTACACTTCTGAATATGTGCTGTTTTCCATCTCAGAGAACACTTACTGAATTTTTGTTATACATCCTGTCTCTAGGTTGTGCAATATGTAATTAAATAATGCTTTTCAGGTGCTTTGGGGTCCATGGGTAAAAGACAACAGAGAAATTCAAATTGCTCTCCTCAGGAAGTTTATTACTTTGTGCTTATGATATACTAACTCTGTAGACTTGACTTGCATAAGTAATTTCACTTTTTGTAACATCTCTAACTAATCACAGTTGCAGTATGACAGATCCAAATTGGACAGATGTTTCTTAAAAATAAAATGTCCAAGGCAATAGTGCTGAAGTTGCCAATGAAAAAACAAAGACATCTGTACTTTTTAACTAAATTTGAAAGTGTTTTACTCCTTCTTCTGTGTTTCTGTAACTTTAGGTCATGTTAGAATCAGTCTGTGTTACTGATTTGTGAAGTCTATTGTCTAGTGATGTCAAAAAACTGAAAATGAAATCTGTTTAAATTGGTATCACTTTGTGAGCTTTACGGTGCTTTCCAAATATTCCTTCATTTCTTTTTAGGGTAACAATCTCTCATGGGCTGCTAGACCAGGCAATGCATATTTCATGCACTTTCATGTGTCTATAGACCTAGAGAACAATTCCTCTGAATATCTTTTTTTTTTTTCTAATACTGGTGTTCATATTTAAAAGATTTATTTGCAGTAGCCATGCTAACCCAGTTGTTGTATCTTAGGGAGATTTTATGATACAAGATTTCTGCATCACATCACTTGTTTGTTAGTTTATGGGTAGTGATGGTATTTTTCTGAGCAATAGATCTGATGAAATCCTAACAGTGGTGTCGAGATGATTTTTAATATCTCTGGCAAGAGCTATATTACTTAACAGGGTCAGGTTTTATTTTACTTTCCTTTGTCTCACTCTGCAATCAGGCTGATTTTCTAGAAAATTCCGGTGATTGGTAGACATGGTATGAAAGCCTAAGTAGAACAAGCCTAGAGTGGGAAAGAAGGACAAACAGAGGGAATGTTTGTCCCAGTCTGTATATGTGTAATTTATTCTGGAAGGTGTTTCACTGAAATCAGAGTTGCTAGCTGTCACCCCTACAGAAAAGATCATTTCCTGGCAGGATAAGAAAGACAGCTGGGGGACAGTTCTACTGCAATATAAAATATATATTCCATATAATAGGTGCATATTTTTCTCTATCTCAGCTTTTCAGTTCAGAAAACACATCTGGTTTTTCGTACCCTTTCTAAAAAGTCTAAGCTGAAGCTGATGTCCAGATTTCCCAATAAGCTGTTAAATGGATAGACCATTTTTCAGAGGTAGTCTAGCACTTTTTGACTGTAATTTTCTAAACCAACAAGTATTTTTTTTTTTCATGTGAGCATGATGCAATTTGCTTTTTCAGAGTCTGCCTTCCGGTTGTTCTGGACACATGTGGACAGAGGCGCAGGTGGGAGCCTTTGCCAACAGGACAATGCCTTGTCATTGGTTTCTTGTATCGTCAAAGCACCCAAAGTGTCAGCTGTGTGAACTAGTGGAATTAAACTGAGCTCACCTTAAAGTGCCATTCTTTTAAAAAATAATTTAATTGCTATATCTCACAGTGTAAATCAAGATGTCAAGATACACAGGTGTTAACACAGCTTACTCAAAGCAGAACTAGATTTGTTTTCCTTCTTAAAGCTTCAGAAAAATTATCCACATTTTCAAATATGCAATGGGCTTTCAAACTATGGAACTAAGGTACATGAAGTTAACTCTACACTAGGACGTCAGTTATAATGAGTTGTTAAAATGATGACTTGTTATTATCATCATTCTTTAATTCTTTACATTGTTTAAAGCATTTTCATTTCCTTAAATGGCAAAGGTGACTCTTCAGGTTAAATAGTCTCCATGCGTTGTACTGCTTTCTCAATAGGATAACATCTTTAGTTCCACTGAACTTATTCTGCATTTATATTTATATAGCGAAAGAAGCTTTCAGCAGTTCGAAGTACAGTAAATGCTGCTCATTTCATAGTCTGTTTTCCTAAGGCGTATAAACTGAGACACAGAGAGGGCAGAAATGGAAGTGGAGGAGACATTGAAAGAAAAAGAAAAAAAAAACCACTAAGAAGTTATTCATATATCTGCATATATATACATATACATGTATATACACACATGCACACATACACGTAAAACCATTTTCTATTAAAGTGATTTAGCTTCAGTACCCAGTCACTGATGGAAGTTCTGTCTATAATTAAAGGTAAGACTACATCTACTTCCAACTTTCCCCAAAGCCTAACAGGTGGGAGGGATTCAGGCCAAGGGTTGTAGTTTAACTAATGCACAAAACCCATTTATTAGTTTTGAACCTAAAGTCCAACTCCCTAAGTAGACAGGATCCTGATCTGAAGCTGTGGCTTGGCTTGAGCTGCTTCATCACAAAAATAATCGCTAACAGCATTCAGCAAAGAACTATTTTCAGGTAATATCAACACTATATACCAAATATGCTTCTTCCTTTAACTACATTGCAATTCTTTGTTTCGTTTCCCATTACACTTTTTGCTCTTATTGCATGAGGCTTTCCAAAGAGTTAAATGGTAGTATGTTTACTTGAGACTGATAGAAAAGTTCTTTCAGGGCTCAAAAGCATTTTTGTGTCCTTAAAGAAGCTTTCAAAATATGATGGCCAAAATATTTGAAATATGTGTCCCTGTGGTGATGTCATCCTCAAGGGAAACATACTTCTGATATGAAGCATTCCCATTAGGAATCTTGGAGATCTTGCATCTGTATTCCTAACCTCAGGAGGTTATCAAATGATAATAGTTAATTGTAAAATGGGATGTCATCTAGTGGAGTGCTGGCAGGCATGTTGGTCGGTAGTTACAGGCCATCGCACAAATATTTGTAGAGGAAGTGAAGACTTAATTTGGCCTTAACAATCAGACATCTTAGACAACTATTCATTAAGCGAATAACATTCAGATTCAGGCAGAACCAGAGCCTTGCAGGTCCTTTTGGGGAGCACAGACATGCATGCACACCAGAGGGGCAGAAAAGCACAGTGGCTGTAGCAGATCTCTGGGACTGCAGCCTGTAATGTCATTATTAAGCTAATAGGGACCCTTCAGCTGCTGAGCACTGCAGCTGGAGGGTCACTATGGTACCCTACATTGTCATCTTGACTGTCAGACTCACCATCTTCACAAAATACTGGCTCTCCTGTCCAAGGATTTGGGAAGCAGCATGGTGCAGACGGAGCCCTGCAAGTGGGGAAGCCCAGAACAGAGCACCTGGAAGCCATCCACCTTGACAAGGCTAAAGAGGAGGGACCGTGGGTGCATCTCCTTTCTTTCCTACCTCATCTGAGAAAGTCAGATGCTACCAGGGCAACTTTGCTCCCCTTGGGCAGGGACCTTCTTGTTTCTCTGCAGCAGTGGCAGTGACAGGACTAGCTGTTCTGGGGAGGCAGTGTCTCCTTTTGTGCTGCAACTCTGGCACTGAGGTGCTGCAGTACTGGCCTAAGGAGGCAACTGGTGATAAAAGCTCTGGAGAGAAGTGTTCTGAGTGTTGACTTTTGTCAGGAGTAGTCTCCCGTGGCTGATCCTCTCCTGCTCCTTCAGACTGCAGTAAGGAGCATTTCACCTCAGCACGTTTTTCTCCTAGCGCTGCTAGCAGAGGGCAGTGGCAGGTGCAATAGACAAGTTGGCCACCAGCAGGGCTTGAGCACAGAAGGTCCCTCAAGAAAGTTAATCCAAATAAATCAGAGGTGCAAGGCAGATTTACCAGCTGTAATAAACATTCATCTTCAGATTTAGCTTAACTCCATTATGAGTGGAATTAAACTATGGTGAAATCAGGTCATTTTAATTCTGAATAATAACATGCACACAAGAGTTTGATGGGGTGTAACTAATCCGTTTAAAGCTAATTCAGATTCCAGGTTTGTCCCCCTGCAGACAAAGCTATGCTATATCTCACAACATTACTTCAGCAGTAGAGCTGACTGCAGGAAGTGGGTTCCTGCCCTGATACACCCTCTGTCTCTCCCGTGTGACTTAATGCAGATGGAGGAATGGAGTGTGGAACTGGATCTGGCCATAAGTGTTGTTTTCCTGAAGAAGCAGAGAGGAGTGTTCAGGCCTGCCAATGGCACTGTCCTCAAGCAAAGCAAAGCAACACACAACATGACACAGCTGTGCTGGAAGAATGCAAGCCCATGCTGAGCAAAGGCTGTGGGCTTGGCTGCAGAGCCCATTCCTTCTCCGCTCAGTGGGGGCGATGGCAGCCCCAGTGTGAACAGGATCCCCAGGAGAGCACCAGAAGTCAGATTCCTGCAATGAGCTGGTAACACAGATATCAAACTGGCTACGATTTCCATGCAGTGCCAGCAGCTGACTGCAGTGGGGGAGTGTGTGGAGGAATTCTGTGCCACCCAAGCTGGGTCCATGGAGGATACCACAACAGCTCTATCTATCTAGTGCAGTGTGAATGCAGTGTAGAGCTGTGATCATAAAGTGGTAGAAAAGTTTAGTCTAGACCCTGGTCAGAAGTTCACAGTTTGCTGCTTAGCCCTTCTTCAACCCTAACGTAGCTAGCAGGTATCATGCAGGTATCTTAGCTCCTGCTCCCTGAAGAAGGAGACACCCATAAGGGTTTGCGGGTCAGATTGTTAAACCTCATGCTGTTGCCTTAGCAAGACCTCATTTCAATAACCAAAATCAAGAAGAAAACATGAGAATTTCCTATCTCACCTGCATGAGTCTATTGCATTAACAAGTAGTCAGAAAATGTTGGTGGTAGGATTTTAGAAAGTTTCTTCATATGGACCTAAAAGAATATTCTTTCAAAATCCTAAATGTAAGGAATTTTCTCCATTCTTCCTCACTTCTGGGATGCACACGTTTTTTCACCCTATTGAAAAGACATTCTGATACTCATCAGCAACATGCAGAGACTTACCCATGTGGATTGAGGTAAGAGCCTTATATAAATCAATGTACAGTTCTTTTTTACATTGTAGACTTAAAAAACCAGCAGAACTTTGAACTGTCAAGATGGCTAAGACATATCTGAGGCTGATGCATCCAAAAGAACATGTAATGACTCAAACTTGAGCTTTTTATATCCATTAGAAATAGCTAAAATATGCCTCAGCATCGGATGCTGTAAATCTCTGCTGGAAGAAGGACACAGAACCCACAGGTGAGTAATTTCTCTAGTTCTGAAACATCCATGTGGGTAGCCAAACTGCCATGTGCAGTGAGAAACTGACACTCAAATTCTTACAGACATGATCATCCATAAAATCAGAGCTTAGTCTTTCCGATAGAACCAGAATAGACAAGATATGCCTTCCTTTCTCCCATGTGAGCTATGAAAGATGCTATGAAGTCTCTTATTGGGCATTTTATTTATCTACACAATATGTACAGCTAAAAATAACCCATAGGTAATATTGTTAATTGTTGTCACCCCAGATGAAATCAGTTAATTCTTGTGATACCCATGCCACCAAAACCATCAGGAAATCTACTCACTTGCTCTCTCAAACTGGGAAAAAGTACAGAATAATGATGAATGCTCAAGAAAATGTGAGATTTTGGTTCATTGAATCATGCCATTAAGGGTGGCTTGTGTTGCAAATATGCCAATAAGGGAGACCTTCAGCATCTAATGAGTTGGACATAAGGTTGTCCAAGCTTTCAAAGACTGGGTGCCAGCTTTCATTCACAGAAGTCCATGCTTTAAATGCTAGGTGGCATTTAAGTACCAGGTGGTAAAGAGCATGTGAGGAACTGTTGGCCCTTAGATCTGTACCTTGCACTGATTTTGTACTCTGTTGCTCCCAGCCCCAGGCAGGATCAGCAAAACAGACGGCAGGCTGGACAGAGCTGCCTGATATGCCAGACTCCATCTGATGGCAAGCAATGGGGCTTTTGTGACCTTGATAGTAGGATCAGAAATCCCTGAAGAACAGAACGTATTTCCTTGACACACAAAAGCAATTTACACAGAACAAAACCACCCTTAAAAAGCAGAAAATTGCCAGGTCAAATTTCTGAATCTGGTAAGCAAAAAAAATTGAAAGAAAATTTATTTTGTAGTCATATTCAATAAGCCACTGAAATAGTCTGGATTTCTGCTCTAAAAGTGAAGGATCGCTCACATAGAACTTGACTGGCGTCATCACTTTCCGGGGGAGTTCACTCTAGAAATTTATTTTCTTTAAGGTCATATTCCTTTTTAAAATTGTGTTGACTTTCTTTTTTCTGTTTTATGCAACTGTCGTGGTTTAAGCTTAGTCGTAAATTAGAAAAGCATGTAGCCTGCTCGTTCCCCCCCCACAACCTGTCCTCCCCC
>WYDI02028574.1:480-20435 GCA_009867235.2 Psittacus erithacus
TAAGGGTGGTGAGGCACTGGAATGGGTTGCCCAGGGAAGTTGTGAATGCTCCACCCCTGGCGGTGTTCAAGGCCAGGCTGGACAGAGCCTTGGGTGACACGGTTTAGCGTGAGGTGCCCCTGCCCGTGGCAAGGGGGTTGGAACTGAATGATCTTAAGGTCCTTTCCAACCCTAACTATTCTATGATTCTATAAAGGGTACCCACACAATCCATTCTAATCTCTCAGCTGTATTGAGGTGGAAAAATAATATTTGGGGTAACTTTCAGCTGAATCACTCCTTCAAGATGTCTGAGAACATTTTTGGCTTGCAGCTTCTATCTCAGTATATTGCTCCTGCAACAGTGATTGAGAGGTAGGTTTCCAAATAGTTTGGTATTCTCCAGCAGTTCACTTGCTGTGTGTTCATCTTTGTTTGCTGTATGGTAATGTTTCCTTTCTACTTGAATTATGTTTACTTGAATTATATCTTGTCTCATTATTTTATCTAATGCTTTCTGCCAGGGTCTTGATCATCATTGATTTAATGGCAGCTGGATTAGAAAGACTATGTCTTTCTAATCAGGCAATCAGGCCTGGAAATCTTTCATAGATTTACAGGTATAACAGGCTCCATGCCATGATTAGAGCCCACATAAGAAGATCTTGTAAATCACGTTTCTATTTAAAGTGAGTTAGAACTGAACTGAGCTGCTTCTGTAACAATTATTTTTATACTCTTCCTTCCTGTAAGAGCTGTTAACTGTTATTAAACCCTCTTTGCTAGCACCTAGAGCTTTAACAGTTAGCATGAGACACTGACTTAAAAGTGGAGTGGGTAACATAGAATTGTAGAATACAAGTTGGACGGGACCTCCAGGATCATCTGGTCCAACCTTTCTAGGCAAAGCATGGCCTACACTAGACAGCACAGCACCCTGTACAGGCAAATCTTACAAGTGTCCAATGCTGGAGAATCCACCACTTCCCTGGGGAGATTATTCCAACAGCTGATTGTTCTCACTGTGAAAAATTTTCCTCTTGTGTCCAGTTGAAATCTTCTCAGGAGTAACTTGTGCCCATCACCCCTTGTCTTTTCCATGTGACTCCTCATAAAAAAGGAATCTCCATCTTCTTTGTAACTACCCTTTAAATACTGGAACATGGTCATAAGGTCTCCCCTGAGCCTTCTTTTCTTTAGGCTGAACAGACCCTAGCACAACAGCCTAGAAGGTGCAGTACTTTACTAACTCAAATTCAAAATTGCAGTATTCCTTTCAGGGATAATTTGGGACTGGAAACCTGCAGCTGTTCACTGAGCTTTTTTCTAAACCGGCTCTCAAGCAAAAAATTGAAATAGTGCTGCTGTGTACAGAGGTCACATTTTAAAACGTGGTGCAAAGAACTCAGTATTTTGGTTAAAGTGATATTATTATTATTATTAATAATAATAATGATAAAGCCAGTAATAAAGATAATCATAATCATTATAAACATCTTTGGAAAAATTGCCCATTCTTTATTTGATTCTTTGGGGTCTCCTAAACAGCCCACTTATTATCTAAGGGTCTTCAGTAGTTGCTAGGCCAGGTAGCTAACGTCTGTTGCATGTCGTTAACACTCGCTACCACTCCTCTCCAGCAGCAGTATGGATGGTGGTGTTTGTCTTCAGCACATTTTTGTTTACAGGTGCAGCAAAACCAAAATATATCTGTTTCAGTAACTGTACACGTTACTGGGCATTGCTTGAAGGAAGCTGTTCAGCAGCGTCACCTTCGATGTTGCCAGTAGCAAACGACAGGGAGATTGCCCCGGGCTCCTGTGAAAGAACACTGGGTCTGGATGAAAGCCCTGGGGCCAGATCCCACAGCCCCACGAGGCTTCTCCTCCTACCCCGCAAGGTAGATGATACCCAACACAGAGATGAAAGTTTCTTGGCTTCTTCCCATTGCATTAACAGCAGAGTTGGAAACAGAACTCCCTCAAGTCCCTGCCCTCCACCAGAAAACCACTGCAGGACATTTTCACTATGCTAGCTGAAAAAGAAAGGTATAAAAATTTTGTATAAACTGATATGTCGAGTCAATTCTACTGAGAACAGCAGAGAAATTGTCTGGAGCACCAGTTATGAAACAATTGTAAAAGCTGTAACTGGCATATAAGAAATAATTATAACACTATTCATCGCAGTCTAGCCAGCCTCAGTGAATTTTTCCAAGTGAAGGGGAAAGAGGCCAGGGGGAGCATCAGCAGGGAAGAATAAAGAGCTGTTTTGGGTGGATAATTAAATCTGAACTGAAAAGGTCATGAGACACTTTATCAGTTTTCACACTGAATCCTAACACACCTAGAATATTATCAATTCACGGTCATTGTCCTCAAATTAGGAATAAACTGTCTGAAATCAAAACCCTGTGGTGCAGAGGAAGCTGAATTTGAATATCTTCTTTAATTTTTGTTCATCTCCATTAATTTGCCACTTGTTAATAACAAGTGAAGAACAATCAATCTAAATAGAGTTCCAGCTACTGGCTCCCATAAAGCAGGAGAGAAGGAGATTAAATCATCATTATGAACCTACAGGGGGAATTTTATACACAGAGGGTAGGAGATGCAGGAAGGGGAAGTTTATTAGAACTGTATCAGGAAGTAATTTTTATTTTACAGCTTCTCCATTTGATGAAGCTTTGAATGATCCTAGATCCAATTTCCTCTTTGAAACTGGGCAAATGAATTCCAAGAAATATACCATCATCAACATTACCACCATCATCACCATCAAAATAACGAAGAACCATGTTTAAGCCACCTGTAAGTACTTTAAATTTTGCCCATTCTTTTTTAATGGGAAATCATTAGAGGAACTTGTGCATTGAATAAAAATATTCTGCTTGCATGTAAAACTTAACTGCATGTCTCCTACTCCCAAACAGGCAAATGTATATCAAGCCTTAAGGAATGCATCTCACTGTGGCCAGATAAATGCAGGTCTTGTGAAGACAAACCTAGGTTTTATGCCTCCCTGTTTCCAGGCCAGATGATGCTCCTTGACTTTATGGATGGGAGATTGATCTGTTTCTTTGGGCCACTCATATAATAAAGTGCCTTCTCAAATTGGAAACAACCTTTGCTCCACACTTTTCACAGCCAGGGAGGCAATATTCCACTACAAATAACCAGTGTTTGGTCAGTTTATTGATCAGATACTGTATTTCTTGAAACTCAGAAAGAATGAGACTTACAGCTCCTAAGAGCTGCCACAAGATCCATGCATCATTGGTGCTTAACTTAATAAAAAGACCATTTTCATCCTACTCATATTTGGTAAAACTTGTCCCTGTCAACTCGTCATGCTTTTCCACCCCTTAGATATTCATTTCTCCTAAATGACTTACAGCCTAGTTCTTTGGGTAAAAGGCCAAATCAACAGCTGAGATAAACCAGATTTATTCCACAGAAGCCAACAGAAATACACAACTTTACCTCCGTTGGGGGAACAGGCTCAGTGATGCCTTGGATGACAGATGAATTTTCCACTAGATTGTTTGCTTAAATAATTACATCTCTCTTCATTCCAATATGTATCTTCTTACTTGGAGCACGGCAACATCTCACTACCCCCTAGGATACTGTTAACATATATCAAATGCTTTGCAGTCCTTATTGTTAAAAAGCATCTTTCTGGGATTTGGTACCAGCAGCAGGGAACAGGCAAAAAAAAAACATATTAATTTCTGAGTAAGCAGTTTTCAAATTGTATTAGCCAATCTCATCCCTTTCCATCAAGACTCCAATTTGCCTCCAGCTCTGTAAGCACAACTCAGCACTTAGCATTCCACTCCACAATGTAGTCCTAAATTAGGAAAACTCTGAATATTTTGCTTGTACTTTAAATTCCCTGCAGATATTCAGTAGAAATCCACGAGTTCTCAAGCCTCCTGACTTCACAACATTTTCTTCCTCATTAGAGAGGGACAAAAATTTCTCAGTCAATCTGTGCACTTTTGGTGACAAAGAGCTAGAAGGGAACTGAGTGTAAGTTCATTTCCCTTCCTCCCCTCTTATGCTCAGCTCCTAAATGCTCTGGGACAGCTGCAGGCATCAACTTGTCTTCCATGAGAACAGAAAGGTTTTTAAACAGGGCTTTAAACAATTTCATTTCTTACCCAAGAGTTTGTTTTCTGTGGTGTTGCACATACAATGCTTCAGGTATCACCCATACACTAAAAAAAATATGCCTTTAGTTCAAATGCACTAAGTAATGGAATACCCATACCATTACTAAATCATTCTTTGGAAGGCTGACAGATACTGCAGTGATTACAGACAGGACTGATCAAAGGAACTAGAAATGTCAGCTACCTCCATTTGAGAGCGTATCCTAAATCAAAAGACAAGAAAAAAAATCTATCATCCGATAGTCTGGACATTCACTGGTGAGTAGGACAAACCTGCTTCACAATATGGATTTTGCTACATTATGTAAAGTGGAAAAGCCTAAAAAGAAATAGGTAAAAGGCCCATTGCATAACAATCTCCAAGCAGCTGAAATACTTTGGCATTCACAAAAGAGTAGGATATGTACTAATACTTCTTTAAATGAAACAGTGACTTAGGTTTGGGAATCACACATGTTCTCTGAATGCCTATACACTCTGACTTGAAGGAAAGATCCCTTTGTCACCTCTGGTTTAGAAATAAGGGAGTTAAATGCCTGAAAAGAGCAGAAACAAAGTTTATTTACCTCTGCATTAAATCGCATTGATATGTGTAGGCAGTGCCTTGGCCAAAGCACTCACTTCTGTGATGTCCATTTTTACAGACTTAAATTTTGTCTCCTGAAGGGAGTCTGCAGCCCAAAGCTAGCCTGTACCTCAGAGCTAATCTGTGTGTTCAAATGGCTCTAATTAATGGCTCTAATAGAAGTTATTTCTTCATTACAGATTTAGATTCCTTTGTGTCTTTAAACCTTCACAACTTTAGCAGCACCATTTCTCTTGATTTTCCATACATGAGTGCACAACTGGAGAGCTCTAGGCTGCCAGATGTAAAAAGGTTAGTTTTTTGGGGTGCCTTTATATCTGCCAGGTTGAACAGGAAAGCAGAAAATTGAATTTACAAGTCCTGCCACAAACACTAACCCCAAATCTCTTCATGGTCACTAGTTACAACGCAAACACAGCACAAATGATAATCCTTTGCCCTCACTCCTGCTAAAATAATGTGGCTGCATCTCCTAAATATTTGGGACGGTGTTGGCAGTTCAGTATCTCCATGACAAACATTGAATCATGTTGCTAAAGAAAGTAATCTTTCAATCAAACAGAGGTTTTTCTTGGTGACAGTCCCTGTAATGTGATACATTCAGTGTCTAGTCAATTCTGTTGTTGAATTAAAGGAGCTGTGTGGCAACAGAATCATCAGAAATTCAACTAGTTCCTCACTTCTGCAAAAGGCAGAAGGGTAGACTGCAACAGAGCATGTGAGATGTCAGTTTGCACCTCTGTCAAAGAAGCTGAATGACTGAAATGTCACAATCTCAGGAAGGGAGGAAAAGATAAAGCTATGAATCTGTGCTCTCATATCAAAACCTAAACATTTTCAAGAGGACCTTTTCTGTGTGGAAACATGAAACTATTTTTATAATGAGAGCTGGATCTCCATTGACCAGGAAGATCATTCTCAATGTCTGTTTCTACTGCGCTGGGCCAACACAAGTGACCATCCCCAGGTGAGGGACTTTGAGAGAATGTTGTATTAAAAGTAGAAGAACCTTAACAGAACCAAGAATATTTCCTTTGCATCTAGGCTAAAAGTGACACCAGTCATCATATTTCACCTCAGGCATACAGGTAAAGTGAATGATACATGTTTATAATTGAATGAGGAAATACCACTTAAACCCACAAACTGGGATAATTGTCTTTAACTCCCAGTCCATTGACTGGTGGTAATGTATTGAATGTGGCCTGCACTGATTAGGAAATTATGTTGATTACACCAATCAGAGTATTTACTCTTATACATATTCCTCATTTCCAAGCATTGCAACCCCATAAGGGTTTCTCAAACTCTCCCTAGTGCTCTTCAAGTACAGAAAAAACAAAGCACAGGTTTTCACTTTCTATACCTTTTATTTCCTGGTCTGTAAATGAAAGCTAATACTTTGATAATGACAGTTATTACCAGACCTATGTATGGGTCTATCAGCCAGCAATACTGATTTGATCTGTATCAGTCATTGCCATGCAACCACACCAGCTGTGGGAGTAGACACAACAAAGAATCCAGCCTGGCACAGGCAGGTACAGATGTGACTGGGAGTGGCACAGACAAAAAGATGATGTGGCCTTAAATATGCTGAAAAAAATAACCCAACTGCATCCATTTGGAGAAATTTGCTCCAACAGCATGAATTCATGCTGTATGAACATTTAGTTATATTTGGCCACAGTTTCTCATCCAGCAGAGAGGATCTTATGGAGAGACACACTTCATCATCACATCATAGCCTGAGTGATGCTGTGAGGATAATGATGCAAAGTGAAAGAGGTTCAATTAAATCTTTGCAGCATCACAGAGTTAATATAGTGTCTTACCTGGTGGAATGAGAGGAAGCAAGAGAAGGGTGTTCATAAATTGCAGAAGGATAACCATTCTTTAGGTGACAGTGCTTTTAGATGTGAGCACTGGACTATGCATTTAATCTTTCACCATTTAGGGGTTTTTTAATGAATTTTGCCTCTGTTTTCCTAACGTTTGCCAGGTTCTGCAGCTGAAAGTGTTAAAATGTGAAGGGTTTTCCTTATGGTACTTCTTTTCCTTAAGCAGATGTAACTACCAGAAATATGACAGCACAATGGTTTTCCAGTCCTGGTTTGCTGTCTCCAGAATCTGAGAGATGGATCAGGTCATTTATCTTCATTCAATCACTGAAATTTGTTTCTGCCCATATAGTTACACAGAAAGATTTTGATGGCTGCTATTGAGGGTGCTGACCCAAAGACAACATAGATCTCAGTGGAATTGATGGATTTGCCATGTACATCTTTCTGACTCAAGCAATTAAACACTTTCCTGTAGTGAAATAGGCAGATGAGAATCTGCTCCCCAACACATTTGACTGCAGGCACAGCCTGAGGGGACCTGACCACAGCAACTTCCTTAGCTGCAAGTGCATAAGTGCATGGGTAAGGATACTGATTTGCAGGATGTGTGCACCAGAGAAGGCCAGCTGCAGTACCATAACTTGAATGAGAAACAGGAGAGTGTTTCTTAAGCCAAGAACTCCCTGGAAAGACAGGCCTGAGGGTGTGAGCAAGGAAAGTTCATGCTGTTCTTTATTTCTACAAAGGTTTTTTTCAAACAAGGTCATGCCAAGAATTTACATTATTTCCCAAGTCTATTCACCTTCCTAATTAAAACAAACCTGCAAAATGTGCATGTTGACTAGTGATTCAGGCTACGTTTTGCCCAGGTATAGCAATTTCCATCTTCTGCTTTATGAGAAAATAGGACTTTCAGTATTCCACTCCTATGTGTCTTAGACCATCTATGGATTTAAATAGCTGTATGTTTCTGTATAAGAAAACCCATGGCCAGCGAAAGATTTGTGATTCAGTAAAGAGCAGAAAATCTTAAATTGGATACATGCTGCTGGTGTTTGAAGAGATGATCAAATAAAATGAATGAAAAGATCTAAATATTTCAAGTGCATTTAAAGCTCAGGCAGAGTTACAGCTTCTGGCTGTTCACTATACAGCTGCTACCATGACGGCTGCTACCCAAGTCTTATTCCTACCTAAACAGAAATTTGACCTGAGGAAAACGGCTACAAATGTACAGTGAATATTTTGAAAGTTGTTTCCTCTGGAATTCAGCTAATTCTGGAGAGACAAGATCCTGCAAATGCACATGAAAACATTCCTCCGTTTTCTTGTTGGGTGACCCTGGGCAAGTTATTCGAGGAGGACTCACAAGTGTCAAACAAGAATGGAAATGTTTGCAGGACTACGCCCTGCATTTCCAGGCAGACAGATAAGCTGACGCCTTTAGCTTCAAATCACTCAATTTTTAGCAGTCGTTTTTCTTTAAATGATGCTCATGTGTGCAGAATTGTAAAGACAAAAGTTTGCACAGTGCAAGACAAAGAGAAATAAAGGCATTTAACCCAAATATGCATAAGAAAAGATTCTGCTCAAGGCAGAACAAAGCACCACTTGCAGATATTTTAGAGGAATTCATCTGTCATTCCCATTTCCTTCCTATCACAGCAACAGTAGTTCAGAACATTTTTACTCTCTCAGCAATGACTATCCTTCTCAGGAGTCCTCTGTACTGCCTTCTCAGGAAGGGTTAAATTCTGTTTCCTCCACATAAACATCTTTATAAGCTTGTCTCAAGCCTTGACAACAGAACTCCTATGCAGAATTTGCCTTACAAGATGAAGATTTTGTAACAAAAAAGATGTTTTCCCACTTTTTTTCTCAGATCTTTTGAAAGCTGTTGACAGGTATACATGGAACCACCTCATCACTCCTTTCTCTAGGACACTGTTACTATACAGTATTCGACTTTGCTGCCTGGACTATTTCGCTTTGCACTCCCTGTGCTATTTCTCTCTTCTTTCAGGACTTCAGGCTCTTCTAAACAAGTATGTACAAAGTCATGTAATACTTGAAGAGAAGGGCAGTGAATATTTCCTTCACCCTGTGGAAAGCACTACTGCACACAACAGTGGTATAAAGGGATTTATAGATTTAGCCATGTCCAATACATTTTGGCTTTGACCGTTCTACTCTCTCTTTCTTGGAGAAGAGGCCGTTAATGGCATCCCCAACACTGGCTACAAAAGGAATTAAGCCTGGACCTTCTCTTTGTCATTCTGAGCATTTTCTCACCCCTTCCCACTATAGCTTAAGTAGGCTGCAAAATTGGGAGTGAAAGCCAGAGGGAATTTTATTCAGAATTTTCCCACATCTGTAAATCTGGGGTAACAATCTGTTCGTCCAAAAACCATTGCAGGTTTCTGTAGAAATTAATGATCTAAGTAATTAATTTTGTGCAGAATTGACATTCTGACTGCTCTGATGCAGAGATGAATCAATAATTCTGTCCTCAGATCAAGGTCTGACTCACGTTCAGCAAGAGCTGGGGAGGAGGGAAATTTACCTTTAAGCAGCTGTCATAGATTCAGTGGGAACATGTTGTCTTATGCAGAGGCTCACATTGTACTGATCAGCTGGAGTCTGGTCCTGTCAGGCTCCTTGGCTCTGAGTTATTTCTGAGCAGCAAAGAATAGTGCAAAAAAAAAGGTCACCTGCTGAGTGTGGGGGATCATACAAAATATTGACGAGCTGATCATTAACAGAGCACAGCCTGTCCCGTGGAGCTTAAATTCTATGGAAATAAGTCTAAAATACATTAGTAAAGATTTGATTATTTGTACAAGGGGAGAGAATTAAGGTTTCCCAAATAAAATTAAAATCTGGCATTTCTTAATGCTTAGACGCACGCCCTTGCAAGCTTCTTGTGTTTTTATTTGTGTTTTTCAGTGCTGATTTCTTTTTTTGTGTAACATGTATTTGAAGAGTTTCCATGAAGCAGTTTTATCTGACACCATCGCCTCACAAAACAGAAGTTTCCTGATTAACATCTTCCTTGTAAGCTCATCTATTCCCAAACGTGACATCTGGAAGAGACATTATTTCTAGACTAAGAAACATCAGATGCTAGACAGCTGCCCAAGACACAGCACATTAGTGAGGTAATACTAATCACTCCAAAAGAAAGACAATTAGAGACACGTGCATTGCTACCAGCATTGTTAAACAGATTTTCTGTCCTGTACACCAACTATCATAGTAGATGCAGTCAGAAGCTGCTCCTTAGAAGTATTACTCTCATTTCATCATGTTCAAAATGAAATATTTCATTTCTGAAACCTGATGTGCTTTGATTCAATGTTTTTTCAAATTTAAACGTGAGATTTTGTTTTGAAATAGTCTTTTTAATTTGGGTAATCTAAAGTTTTAAAAAAAGTTCAAAAAGGCGTTAAAGATAAAAAATGGGTTAAATAGCCTAAAAATGAAAATTTCCTTTGGAATAAAGAAGACATTTCAACTTGATGTTAAATATTGTCAAAATTTCCAGGTTTGTTCGACCTGTTTTTTAATTCCATTTTCATTTTGGCTCTAGTATTGCCCAGCTCTCCACAAACTTTTGTGAGAGCTAATTCAGGCTCACACTTTTTTTTTGCTCTTAATTTCTATCTTTTCTGCATGAAACCGAGTAGTCTAAGTGTAGCAATGCCCTGAACTCCAGTTCAAGTGTTGTTCATGCTAATAACCTCTCGTTTTGCAGCCAGGATGTGGTTAGAACAGTGAACCACGAAGAGTTCTCCAACAGACTTCATAGCTCTCCCTTTTCCTCTCACCTTCTGCCTCAATTTGCAAACAAGATCTCCTAAAATATGCCAGGAGACAGCTGACTCATGCATCCACATCCTAGAGCACCTGGGAAATGTCTCCATAGTCCTCATCATAGCCTGAGACTTGTTTTGCTCACTTCTGGGGAGACTGATGTGGGGATTCTCCGGCCAAAAGATGTACCCAAAAAGAAGGGATTGTCTGTATTTCTTAACTGGTAGCAACTGCCCAGTTGCCTCTGTGTACTTTTAGAGCTGTGCTGCTCATCTGGCTGCTGTGTGTTTGGTGTGCGAAATGCTTCATACGCTTCTGAAATAAAGATGTTTCATACAGGGAAAAGAATTATTCACTGGGGATTTGCACCGACCTTTCTCACTCGCCCTGTGCATTATAGCCTGTGTCACAGAAACGGCTTTAAAGGAAAAGCAAAACACTCATTAGACAAAATAGCAACACAATGTAGAAGCACATCACACACATGCTTCCAACATGCAAATTTAGCTGTTCTTTTCCTGAAACAAAGCACTGTGCTGCATATAAATGAAGAGGATGACTGAGTCTCACACAGAGGATTCAGATTAGCCCCTTGTTTAACACAGCAGTGGAAGGCATTCATATACAACTGTGTCAAGGCCAAGATAAGAACCTACAGAAGATAAAACAGATCATGTATTTTACGCAGTACCTTTTGTGTCCAGGAAACAATAGAGGAAAACTTGTTCCAGACAGTTGGGAAGCTGAGCTTTTTGGCGCATTTATGTCAAATTTGTAGCAGCAGCAGTGCTGAGAAATCTAAACATAGATGATTGATGCAGATTGCATGTAGAGAAAGGCAATGGCAAAACACCAGCAAATAAACTTCCTTCATATATTGAATGATCTCATGCTTAAAAGATCCAAAGGAAATCTGCTATTCCTGTCTGCCTATGCCTAGGAAATAGAGCTAACAGGATCTGACACTAAATCCAAAAAATCATGAAATCCAGAAAAAAAAACCAGAGAGACAGGAGACAAACCAAAGGAAACAGTAGCCCTATCACTGCCTGTCAAATCAAGAAGGATTTATCTTAATCTCCTTAAACTCTGTAAGTTTTGATTATGATGCTATGGGTAACATTACACACCATTCATCTGCTGACTTTTTTAATCTCCCTTTTCAACTGCTACACCACACTTTATCTTCTGTGGTCACTGGTGATGAATATAGTTTCTGGTATCTACCCACTGGACAGTCCCTTCCATTTCAAACATCTAAGATGTAATGAACTGCAGAGCAACCATTCATTCCAATTTCATCCAAAGTAGGAGAAATATGGTTGAGCTGGGAAAAATAAATTCTCTTCTGAAATGATACAAGGTGCTTTAGTTAGGTTCTGAACCCTGAAAAATTTGTCTTACAGAAACTTGAATAGAAGAGGAGTCTCTAGCCTGCCATCTGCTTAGTAGGCAACAGGCAGTGAAACAGCATTTTGCTCAAAAGAATGTTTCGGTAGTGTGTAACTCCTTCTTTGCCATAATATCCCATGACAATATTGTTTGAAACTTGACACAGAAGTTAGAGACTTGTTCCCAACACTGACAAGATTGTAGGCATACCCATATCACTTAGAACATTAATTTCAGATGAGGTGGGAAAAGAAAGATAAAACCTCTCTTTCATCATTAAACATTTATGGTCAGGTTACCTGGAATAAACTGCCCTTTAGCGCTACTTTTGTTTGTTTTGTAAATAATATGTTTCAAAAATTAAGCATATTGTCAACATTTTCTTCATTACCTAACCCACATTCCATCCATTATGCATTCTGAAACAGATTTAGACAGATCCATTTGATTACTCTTGCTCTAAATTAAACCATCAGCCTATTTTCCATAACAAGCACTGTCTTATACCATAAATTATGATTGGAATTAATTTGCATTGAATTTTGTCCGTACAACAGAGAAAATTCCCTCTTAAGATGTGTCTTTCTTAGTCAATGCTAAATGACTGAAGACGCATCAGAGAAGGTCAATTTATATCACAGACATTTTGCATTGACGTGTAACCTTCTTAAATACATCTCAGTTTTACTTTAATAACTTTGATGATTTCAATTTCTTTAAAAAAGACTTTTTTCCCCTCTCTCTGCTATAGTCAGAAACTGTTTCTGAGTGCTGCCAGAGCTGTCTGGTGACCTCCAGAGCTAGAGAAATGAATTTACCACAAGGTAAATTCACAGTGCATTTTACAACAAACTCATTTGGCAACAATGATAGTTCTGAGTGCGTGGCTGTCACTTTTCTCTACTGCAGCTTGAAGAACAGAAAATACAGAAGGGCTTTCCAGTGAGCAATTGAGATAAGAGGGGGTGCATTGCCTTCACAGAACCTAGTCTAAGAGGAGTCTTTAGAGGAAAATGAAGAAATGCTGAAGGTGGAGCAGGATTGATGTGGGGAGCACTGGGCTCTGAAAGGAGACTGGACCTTCAGTAATTTTCCTTTGATGAAAGCCCAATGGGTGAATTAGTTTTCAGCAGAGAAGATATCTGATAGATCAGCTGGGAAGGGGACCCTCACAGTGCTGGAGGGACAAGTTCAGAGGATTATCACAATTGCTCTGGCAGAGGAATGGAGAGGTCTCTGCATACACACAAAATGGCAGCAAAATTTTACTGCACTCACAAGTGTGATAACTCAGCCCACCACACCCCCTTAGGAACTGAAGAAACAGCCCTTAAAAAATAGTATACTTCATAAGAAAAAGAAATAAAACTCCCACCAGAATCACGAGCTGAGCTGAAGTGGTCCTTCTTGCTCCTACCTAAAGAACACAGAGTTGCTCTCTGCCCAAAGCTATTTGGTTGGGGGGTAATTACCATAGAGTCGTAGAATAGTTACCATAACCACATAGAGCTTATTACTGATTCTTCCCTTACCAGGAGCTGTGGCAACTCTTTGGTGAAACAATATGAAGAACAATGACATCAAGATTTGATGAAGAAATGCAGAACCTTTCTGTTTTACATGGTTCTGTAAAAATAGCATTCTTTTTGCTTTCCTTCTTATTTTAGGCTGTTCTTTATTGTTTACCCAATAGGTTAGATTGGCATTCAGGAACAGTTTTCCTGAGTGTTTAAATTACAAAGAAACCCCAGCGCAGTGAGCCTTGTTACACATGGAGCTTTTGTAGCTCTCGTGCGTGGTGGGTGCGCAAGAGAAATGAATCTGCACCTCCCTCCTCAGGCAAACAATCTACAGCTTTTTTCTTAATTAGTGCTGCAGAATAGCTTATGAGAGATGCTGCTGCTATCTGCTTTACTTTCTATCAGGGTGCTAATCACACTCGGCTTCCCAATTGATTCATTTGGCCTTCAGAAATTCAGATCTTCCAATGGAAACAAACGTTAACTGTTTGAAAATACAAGCCATATTTTAAAGAACTTTATTGTAAAATAACAAGCAAAAAAAAAAAAAAAGCTGAGTTTTCTGATATATTTTGGGAATAGTGCATATTTTTTTTAATTTCAAGTGCATTTACTCCCAGCTTGCTCAGTGAATGCAGAGAGTCCTGAATCCTCCCTTTACAAAAGAAACCTGTGGAAGTTAGATACCCACCTCTATTTGAATTGAGTATTGTGGATATGAATTCTTCACATGTCAGCCTTATTTTCCTGACATGAGTAAATTCAATGCAGATTTGTGAATACTCAGACCTGCAACATGATATGTATCAGAGGGTCTTTTCTGTGTCCTTCGCCAACAACAACCGTGAATCCTTAACAGCTCCCAAACAAGTAGTTTCATCTGAAATTGCAGCAGGCTTTGCTTTTAGCTGCAGAGATCCATCTAGTTTTTATCTTAAGATGATCAAGACAAATATAGGATTGCTTGGTTTGCTTTTTTAAAGCTAGGGGCCTTTGCCAGGAAGGGCTGGAAAAGGTGAAGGAACTGTAGCAGAAATCTTCTTCCAGCACACAGAAGGAGTTCGCACAGATTATTTTTTACATAAACAGTAATCAATGAGCCATCTGGACGTTCCCATTCACTCTTCGCATGCACAGGAACAGATTCTCAGCTAAGTTGGTTCTGGTTTAAATACAAGCAAGTTTACTGAGTTCAGCAGGGCTTGGTTGACTTGAACAGCTTGGTCTCTTGGGATTTTTGACTGAAAAGGAACTTGGCCATAGCTCACAACCAACGTTTTACTTTTAAAAAATCCTTTTTGGGTAAAGAAAATGTTTTTGATACTGCTTTATTTAGTCTGGTTCTACTTTGTTTGTTGTTTAAACCTACGCTCAATTCCAGTACTGCATAAGACATCTCTCTCACATAAGCCATATTAAAAAACCCACAAACGTTACAGCACTATTAACTGTCAGAGAGAGCAAAACTGGAATTGAGAGTCAGATTTATGTGTAATGAACTCTCTATAGTTTAAGGAGAATTAAATACTTGTACTGTATTGTAGCACTCGCAGCAAATGAAATTACTACTCCATCTGCTAAAGAGTGACACAATATGCCCTGTAAGACATTGTCCATATTCTTACTGAACTGCACAGTATAAGCTTTGTTAACTTAATGGGAATTACATGAGGATCTGTAGTAGCAGGCTGTTTCTCCTGTCCCACACTAAAATATATCAATTCTTCTTAAGCCAAGAAAACACAGGACACACATTTGTGATGTACAGAGTACTCTAGCTCATCAACACTGGCGTGTGAGCCAGATGCAACAGCTTAAAAACACTTCTTTAATATACTCCACCTTCAATTCAAACAAATATGTGCTTTTATTTTTCAAAGGAAAAAGGTACAAGAAAAATCCTTCAGACCTGCCAAGAGACGTAAATCTCAGGAAGAGCTACCTCTGCAATACTCCTTAATCCCCTTGTTCTCTATGAATGAGGAGGGCAAAAATCAGCACTGCAGAATTTTGTGTACCAGCTCTGTGCTCATACCAGCTTTCCACAAAACTTTCTGATCCATTGTGGAATTAAACCGTTGCCACAGGAACAGCCAGCTTCTGAAAGGTGCTGACTCTTTGCCTGCAGGTTCTCACAGCATTCCTCCAGCTTTTCTCTACTGTTGAGACAGCTCTGTTGAATGCAAAGAGAAAAAAAAATACAGATGAGAGAAACTGCCATTTTTGCAGAGAAGTTCCATGGTACCAACAACTATGGTCCAGGAATTATCTACACCAGTGCAGCCAGAAACGAGTCTAAACACACTGGCAGTCTTGGTGTTAGCCAAACTCTTGAGCAGCTCTCAGTAAGCATCACTGGCAGAACCAGTGATGGGTAGAGAACATGTTATTGGAGCCCACCACGGCTGAAAAGAGAGTCTACCGCACCTTCTTCATTTGCAGATTTTCTCCTGAAAGACTGAATTGGGAGCTCAAGAAGAAATCTTATCTTCCTTCCATACCCACTGAAGATCTTTACCCTTAGGGAAAGGAAAACAGAGGAAACAGCCACACGAAAATCAAATGTTTATAATCACATTTTTTCTGTGCTTTCACCCCAAAATGTGTGGCCTGGTTTTAAATGGGTAGTTATAAATCAAATATAAAATCCAAATAAAAACAAGTAATTGGATAAATATGAGTGTAATTTGGGGCTGCAGCCTGCTGACAAAACAGGAAACATTCTGAAACCAAAGAAATTGCTCATGTAGATATCGAATCGATTTAAATATTTGTAGTCACTTTAAGATAAACACCAATATTGTAATTTGGGTCTGATTTTCCAAAACTCAATACCCACCACTGGGCCAACATTTTCAAAAGAGTAATTATGTTAAGAATGCTTAATTTCCTTCTTTTCCTTTAACTTGTAAGCTGTATTTGATTTATGTGGCAGGATCTTGGTAGCAGTGGGTTTGCAGGGGTAGTTGTTGAGAGAAGAAACAAGGACCTGTCCCCATGTCAGACACAGCAAGCTCCCCCCAGCTCAAAGACAGACCCACTAACGCTGAACCCTCCAGTGACATTGGTAGCTCCTCTGCAATAACACGGTTAAGAAAGGATAAAAACACTGCATTGCAACTGTGAGAAAAAGAAGTGAGTAAATGTGAGGAAAACATCAGCCCTGCAGACACCATGGTCAGTGAAGGAGGGCAGGAGGTGCTCCAGGGTCTGGAGCAGGGATCCCCCTGAAGCCCGTGGTGCAGACCATGGTGAGGCAGGTTGTACCTCTGCAGCCCATGTTGGTCCACGGTGGAGCAGATCTTCACCTGCAGCCCAGGGAGGACCCCACACCAGACCAGGGGGATATTTGGAGCAGTCTGCTCCTGAAGGGCTGCACCCCATTGAAAGGACCCACATTGGAGCAGTTTGTGAAGGACTGTATCCTCTGTGTGGAACCCTACACTGGAGAAGGGGAAGAGCATGAGGAGAAAGGACCAGCAGAGATGAAGCATTAAGAGCTGGCTGCAGCCCCCGTTCTCCATAACTTTGTACTGCACAGGGGGAGGAGGAAGAAGAGTTATGAGGGAAGTCAAGCCTGGGAGGAAGAAGAGTTATGAGGGAAGTCAAGCCTGGGAGGAAGAAACATGTTGGGGGGAAGGTGTCTTCTGGTTTGTTTTTATTTCTTGTTACCCTACTGTGTTATTAGTTGGCAACAAATGGCATTATTCTTCCTCAAGTCAAGTTTTGCTTGTGACAGTAACTCTGCGTGACCTCCCTGTCCTCATCTAGATCTACAAGTGTCTTTTCATTTCCCACCCCCATCCTGTTGAGGAGGAGGAGTGATAAAACAGTTTGGTGGGCATGTGGCTGCCAGCTAAGGTCAACCTACCACAAAACCAGTGTTTGTGTGTGTATAATTTAAATCAGAAAAATTAAAACACTGAGTTTAATCACCATGGAGTTTGTGTTCAGATGTCAGTGGCATATCCTCAGGCTTCACTTCCATAACAAGCCCATTTTCTCCTTGGTTTCCCTGTTGGCAGCTGTGTGAATCTTTTTCTTTCTCACAGTGTTGTCTCTGACTCTTATTTCATAGGTATTACAGGATACAACTACATTATGTGGTGAAGTATAGTGCAGGTTTTTCAGCTAGCATCAGTCCAAGATGATACATCAGCACAACAGAGTAGACCACTCCATGAAGATAATAGGAAGAAAAGAGAGTAAACTCCTTCCAGATATCACCATAAATAAACAAAACACGTCACTTTTAACTGCTGCTGGAATGACTGAGATGATGAAAGATACTGAAAAGAATATAATATCTGTATCAGAGACCTTATTGTGAAAACAATACCTAGAGGTATAATTATGTTCTTTGTAATTTATCATTGACAAAAAAATCAATGATGGGATTTTTACTTATGAGGCTTACTAACACCTGTGAGTTTTGAGACAGCTATTTGTTTTAGGGAGTACTTTAAAAATACAAGATGAGAAGGGAAGTTTGTGGTTTGACACAAAGGAAGAAGCATAGTAGAAAGCAAAATCAGGTATGACACAAAGTTATTTGTGGAACAACAGAAACAGGATAGAGAGCTAGGGGGTCAAAACCAGGTCAGGACTACATGAAAAGTGCAAGGACAGAATTAGGAATTAAGTCTGACACAGAAAGGGAGAGAAGTTGGTAAAGAAATGGAAGAAGGCAAATAAAATAAAGAATTGAAAGAACAATAGCTACATCTGCTATGTAGCAGGGAAAGATGAGCTGAAAACTCGTCATCACTACAAGATGGCTGGTGAGAGTATGTCTGCAATTTCAATTGCCCTGGATGGTAGATGGAAAGGTTGTGTCATAAAGGTGTGATTAAAACATCAAGAAAGCAGCTTTTTTCTTTCAGTCAGAATATTCTATAATAACTCTCTCCCTTTCTGTTGCCCTTTGAACTTCTCACAGGTCACAGCCATCTCATATTTTTTGTACTGAAAATGTCTGAAGGTTCTTCAAGAGCTCACCAAAACTGTTTCCTTTCAATGATTAATAGAGAGTCACCAAAGCAAGAAAATGAGACAGCTTTGGAACAAATGGGACTTGAACGCCTAGAGATTAACTTGGTGTTTATAAGAACAGATGAGAAAGACCAAACCACGCCATTAGTTACCACTTAAATTTTGCCTTAATCAGGATCTAAAACTATGTCTAGGATGTTACCTTCTAAAGAATTAAGCTTTGTGCTGTCTCTCCTTATTAAGGTATTTGCCATCACTGTATATACATCCTTCTGATACATCACTAGTGACCGTGGCAGTTTTGCACAGTGAGTGCCACACTAGTCACAGTTAATAGCACTGTGAAAGCAATATGAGTCCTAAAGGCAGGACACAATAGAGACCAGATAGCATGAAATAAAGCAGATTACTTTCTTTGCCTACTTGTATTAAGTAGAATTGGTGTCAGCCAACTGTAAGCACTTGTTGTGGAACAGTTGAATTCCTCAAAGGGGATTTTACTGCTAAATCCTTTAACAGTTATGAAATATTAGAGTCTGAAGTAATCCAGTGCTAATATACAATTCTATTTTTTACGTTTTACATATGTAAATTAAATTCAAATGAGGCCAGTTCAGCAGTAGGAAACCAATTTATACTTTTGTTTCTGTATTCTTTATTGCAGCTACACTACAGATCAAGCTTACCATAAAAATACCTGCATAGGCAGGGATTTAAAAGTGAGAGTTTAACAATAGAGGTTTTTTCCTCTCCTTTATCAAGCAACACATTTTTAGTCCACTACTTGGCATATTTAATTCTCAAAGAGCAGAGATACCCAGAAGAAACAGATATTTTATTTGAGAAACAGTAATGTCGTTTGCTGTCCATTTCATTGTATTGTGTTTAGCTCCACTTTACCAATTCTGTTACTTAGAAGTCCATTGGCTTTGTTGGTTGAGGCAGGTAATACACTGTGTGGATGTTTCAGTGGTCTTTGTGAGTGAGCCTCTGCAAGAAATTATGGAAGGGAAGAGGGGAATGTCAGCTCTTCTAGTGCATGTTTATGAAGTCACATTGGAGCATCTTCCCTCTTTGTATAGGACCTCAGTCACACACATAAAAGCATATAAATGCACACATATATACTTAAGATATATATTTGCTTATGTATATGTATATGCATATATGTCAGGAAACACTGGGATGTACTAAGTAGTTCCCTGGAAAGAGATGCCTGGGTGTGATGGAAGTGGTCACCCCAAACTGCAATATGGATATTGCTTACACAGAATTACCTATTCTCAGTTTCTCAGTCCTCCAAAGATTTCTCTTCAAGTTACATAGTCTTGCATAGCTGTCTCTATCACAGTGTTCACAGACTACACCTTGGAGTCACTTCCAAAAGTCACCTCTTGTGACTTACAGAGTATCTTCATCATTACCATGCTTTCTTAAGGACATAGTGTGTATTCAGAGGACTGTGACCGGAGGCTTAGAGAAAATAAGAGTTCTGACTCATTCATGTTGCAAACTTGCTTCTTTGATGGTTTTGCACACTCTGCCAGATACATAGGCAGTGGCAAAGGCTGGCTTTCCATCAACGCAGGAGCAATGCTCATAGCACTGCAAGACACAGGACAGCAGACTGTTCTTGGATGAAATGTGGAGTA
>WYDI02028574.1:20535-43446 GCA_009867235.2 Psittacus erithacus
TCCATCAACGCAGGAGCAATGCTCATAGCACTGCAAGACACAGGACAGCAGACTGTTCTTGGATGAAATGTGGAGTATGTGTCAAGTGTATGTTGAGCTACATGAGTCACCAGTAGACAGGGCACTAGTAAGCTCTTCCTGGGTCACTTCTTAGGTAAGAACACCCACACATAGGCCCTGCAGCATTTGGGGCTTACCCTGCCCCTCCCCACTGACTTAAGGAAGGCACCTAGAGGTGCCGGAGATGAGCTCCAGTGCCTTCATATTAATATGCATGTTGGTTGGGGTGCACTGAGAGAAAAGGAAGGGATATACAAGCAGAAATTAAGAGTCATCTACTCTAGACAGACTCTGGCAGACCAAAGATTGAAGAAAGCCTGAAACAATTTATCCCACCTTGTCTTATCACATTCATACTAAAGGACTCTCCACAGTAGAATGTCACAGTAGAATGTCTGCAAAACAAGATCATTCATCAACTTGGGCAACCTGTTCTACTTCACTCTCTTTTGAGCAGACAAACTTGAGCTGGAGACGTCCCTCCCATCAGCAGCTATTCTGCTATCAGTCAAACACCGCCCTCCATCTAGTACTTAGTCCAGAGTCCTTACAATCCTGTAAGTGGCATCAGACTTCCTTCACCCAAGAAACCACTTGATAAAAAGGAGGTAAATTGAACCGCACCAGTCCTGGGAAGGTAACAGGAAAAAGAGAGAGAAACATTTCAGGTTGTTCAGACCTATTTCTTACTATGACACAACATGGATCTGAGAATCCATTGTATTCTAGCTCTTAATGGTTTTTGTTAGTCCAGATTTCCTTTGAACATAATTCTTACTAGCACCCCTTCAACAGGCAGAATGACTCTTCAGTGAATTTGGTGGAGAGTCTGAGGTGGATGTGATCTCAACTACAGAAGATGTGGCAATGATTGCAAATTCTGCTTGAGGCAGCTGAGCTACAGAAAGGTGGTTTCAGCAAGTTTTGTTGGAGCAGGGAGAGCTACAGTATGTAGAGCATATTTCCAAGTTGGATTTTGAAAATGATCCATCTGACCTGAAAGGCTCCAAGGTTTCTACAGTATTCAATGACAGGCTCTGGGATCAGGAACTTCAGGGTGTTTTCTTGCACATGTTGCAAAGATGATAGACATGGGATTTATACCTTGATAAGCGTGTGCACTTGGGAAGACAAAGCAGGAAGCTTATTCAGCTAGAAGCTCCAGATTTTTTGATATTCATCTTTTTAATATTTCAAGTGAGAATGAATAAAAGCCTTTGTGATGAACTCAGAAGAAAGAAAAATCCTTTCTTATAAAAATCTTCTGAATGAAGGTTTATGGAACATCCACTGCTTAACTAATCACTCTTGATGTTAGCTCCCACTTAATGATTGCAGAGGTTAACTTACCTAAAACATGAGTAGCTGGTGATATTGCACATGTCTTCTAAGAGCAGTGAAATACTGTGAGTAAACTTTAGCTTCAATTGTATGGTTATATCCATGATTCAGGTCATTGCAACGATATGGTATCCTTTTGAAGCCAGTGGAACTGTATATACATATATTTAAGAGAACCCAGGAAGGGGATCTTCCTCTCATGTTCAAGCTGCAGGACAGTTCGAACTTCCTCGAATAATTTCATAAGACTGAAGCTTCCCAGGTTTATTCTAAGAAGAGTATTTTCTTAAGAAATTGAGTAATTCCAAGCAGAACATTCAAACTATTCTTCTTAAAAAAAACCCATAAAGTGCTATTAAGGTAATTCTTCAAATGAAGTCTCATGGCCTGACCAGCTCATTAACTGAGTTGCCATGGCTGACCTTGAAAAAGCTCATAGTCTTTGCCAATTATAGCATAAAAATCATTAATTTAACCATTTCTGTTGGAGGTTAAGGTCATAGTCTGTTGAAATTCGGATTTTACATGCAGCACATAAGATTGAATCAAAACTACCACAGCTCCGTGATACACGTTGATGACCTAACTTAACATGATCAACTTTGTTAAACCTGTAAGTCTTCAGACATCTTCATTTTTGTCTTCAGTTAGGAAAGGACATAAGGCTACTGGTAGAGATGGGTTACACAGAATGGTCACCCCATATGGAGCCCATATGATGGTCAGAAAAGGAAGAGCTGGAGACAGAATTGATGATGACCAGATCCTTCCATGACATAGGGGCAGTCATGCAGGGCAGGGTACAGTGCAGTACTGGAGATTCACCAGCATACTCAGGGATAACTGAGTACACCACGCTGCAGCTGAAGCCACCTAGAGAGATCCCAGCATTACCTTACTTATTCTCTGTGACAAAAAGGCAAATTCCGGTTTGAAAAAAGGGCTGTGATGCCTAATTTTGAATGTAATGAAATCATAAACATAAAAAATTACTTCCTTTATGTGACTGAGTATTTTCAAAAGTGAAGAAAAAACCCTTCTGTTTGGACATTTTGTGGTTTTTATTACAAAGAAACAGATAAATGAGGCTTTGCTCTGAATGTCACTTTTTAAAGCAGGCATTGTATGCTATGCTTCCATGCACACAGAAATTAAATCTCATGGTGATTATTGAAGCTTTCCAAACTAAGCTGAGTAAACATTCCTTGCTTCAGTGTGAAACCCCAGAAAATCAAATAGTAGTTACTATGATTAGTGGGCATTTCCCCTGTTCAAAGAACAGTCATCCTGCTTTCTGGAGGACCCCAGAACCTTGCATGCTCATCCTGCGTCAACTGCCATGTTTTTCTGAGGCACTGAAGGTTAAGCCAGACTGGAAAATAAAAGTTGCTGTACTCTAAACTCAAATCATCCAGTTACAGCCCCAAAAGATTCACTATCTCCTCTGTGAAGCAGAAGGGCAACATCGGTTCAGTGGGTTAGAACTCTGAAGGACATCTGGCTCCATGGAATGGTTTTCCTGTCTTCACGAATGGAAGATGTAGTGCAAAGAGGTGCTGGGGTAAGAGACACACACACCTGGTAGCTGGTCTTTCCACACAGCAGTGCCACCTCTGTGAGTAACCCAAACCAAAACCAACCACTTTTGTTCATCAAATTTACACTTCACAGAGGAGTGCTTTGTGCAGGTAAGAGTGAGACACTTAAGAGTCACACAGTTAGAGCATTGGCACTACATATATACTAGCCCTATGATAAATACACGCTTTCTATCTAACTTTGATTTCCATTTCTGAAACCTCTTCTTGGTTTTACCCTTCCCCAAACCATTGAGGCAGCCTGAGAGATCTGCATTGTGCATTCCTGAAACCTTTCCTGAGTCTAATTTTAGGTGTTACCACCTCACTGAGTAGCTGATCGTTTCTTTTGGCACCTCCTTCTGCCACAGCCTTGTGCTCAAGCTGTAGGTCTGCTGTTCCCTTCCAGGGACTGTAATCAAGGGTATTATTTTCCTGTGAGTCTTTCCAACGCAGAGCTGAATGTTTCCAAGCATTTGTCTATAGTGAGATCCCACTGTGAGATACAATTATATGCAGTTAGCTGAGTGAAAAGTTTCATATAAAAAATAGAATGATAGAGTAGAACATTACAGGCAGCTTTGAAGTTGCAAATGGAATCTTTCTATCTTAAGCACTCTATCATCTGCCTCTCTCCAGTCCCTCATCACTGCAGTTTAAACATTACCACAAATAATTCTTCTGCATTGATTGTAAAAAGATAGTATAAGACTTTTCATAACACTTAGGGTCATACTTAATGTCCCCTGCATCCCTGGAAATCTATTAATTGCCTTGAATGGGATTTGGGTTAGGTCAATAATAAGTTGAAATAAAAGTCATGAGTTGTCTCATGGTGCTGCTTTGTTCCTGCTCTGACCGTGGATTATTTATGGGTGGCAAAAAATCACATGGAATGAAGGTCCTGTGAAATAAACCCCAGCCATTCAATATTTTATCTAGCTATTGTGCATGCAAATGAAAACCACATGAACACCAGATTTGAGAGACTATGCTTCTGAGTGGCCTAAAAATATAAAAGTGACTTCAGCAAAACAAAATGATAGCCATAAAGTAAAGGTTTATAGGCCTGTATTTAAGTCACCGTATGCCTCCTTCAGGAGATGCTATATGACTCTACAGAACTTTTATTTTCTGACTGAATGACAACCAAAGATTGAGGCAGGCCTAGCTACATGATATGTTAATAAAGAAAACAGATTCCTCCCCAGTTCTAAGCTAGACCAAACTCTAAAAAAAGTAAATATTTTAGAGCAATCCTGATTCACATGCTCAGCACGTAAGGACACTGTCTCACTGAAAATTGTTTCATTCTGAGGGCCCAGAAAAAAGGCAGGTTTTTGAGAACCTTTTCAAAGCTGCTGTCTCAGATATTACGCATTATTACAAATAAAGTCAATGGTAGATTTGTTTAGTGTCGTTACTGGTTAAATTTGTTTAATGTGAACAATCGGACTGTGTGAGAATCTAGTGAGCTCTTTGAAGCTGAATCATTCAGAAAACTATTCCCAAGATGAGTTCCGGACTTCATTTTATCTAGACATTTATTAACTTATTAATCTGCCAGACTAAAAAGTGTGCTGCAGATGGATGTTGTGCTACAGACAGAGCTGTCACGTAAGAAAATCATAAGGAAGCTTTGTCTGTTGATAAAGAGCTAAAATGGAGGAATGACTGATTTCCCTCACAAAATATGACTTTATTGATAAGACACAGTAATAAGCATAGAGATAGATACTTCAATCACATATGATTGGTGTCTCACTTGTCAACTCAATGCCAAAGATAAAGAGGCGAAGGAAGAAACACAGCTGCAAAAGTGCTTAAATATAAAAAGAAAAAAAATAGTTAACATTTTCCTCACAAAGATACTATCTAAAATTTCTCTAAGAATCAACTGAAAACACCTTTTCTGGGATGAGAGTGAGACAGATAAGAACACATGCTTTCAATGAGTGTTTTTATCAGTCGTCTTAAGGAACATTCACTTCTCCATTAGCATCATTCTTCTGCTATCTGCTCCAGATTGCAGCAGACTAGCACTCATGACGTCAAGTTTACATAAGTGCCTTTTTTACTTCTAAATTGCAAACTGATGTTGCATGCACATGAACTGTAGCATTAGCAAGCTGCCTCACGAAGTCAGTCCGTGAACAGTGTCTACCTTTTGAACACCACTCCCAGGTTTTAAAAGAAATTAGCTGATTCACAGCTGATAGATTGGCTAAAACAAGCCTGTGTCACCCTGGAAAAATATTGTTATGTTTTTCTCTGGCACTACTTGGTACTTCAGAATTTACGTGTCACAGAAGGCTTATTTTTAGAAGTGCCTTTCATTTAACATAGAAGGGTAGGAGGGGTACAGACTCCAAATGCTTAGCCTCTGGTACTGTATTTAAGTGCTTAAAGATGTTTGAAAATTTGTGTGCCATTCTCTATTATTTATGTTTGAAAAGGTTTTTTTTTCTAAATGCAAATCAATGCAACCTGTGCAATCAGTTCAGTCTGAGTTTATAAACAGGTAAGAGAGGCACTCTGCAAGGTCTGAGGTTCTTTTCCTTCACTTCAGGAGCCTGTTCACTCTGGAATCTAGTGATGGTAATACAAACACCACTGATATTTATTTAATTTCTATAAAACCCAGCAAAAGAAGGTGCAAAATTCTTTCTGAAGGAAGGAAGGAAAATCGTGAATACATGCATAAACCAGGCTTCTAGGAGTAGTTTCTTATTTGAGTGGGCCTTGAGGCATTGTTGTTCTGCATTATAAGCAGGAATACCGGAAGCCCGGTCTGCAGGGTACTGTGCAATCACTGCTTTTTTCTCAGAGAAAATTTCTCAGCGAAAAATGCTTGAGAGGTATTTCCATTCAAAGCCTTTTCTAAGGCACCTGGTTTGGTGAAGGAATACCAGTTGGCTGGGGGAAGATTTTAAGCTTACAATATATTGAAAATGGCAATCTCATTCCAGAAAAAGGCACCAACCATCTGCAGACAATGTTATACTTCCAGTTATTTGCACTTGCCTCCTCCAGCTTTCTGGTTTGCCAATCCAGTTCAGCGTATTTTAATTAAGATCCCCAGATTCTTATATTTATGCCCCATGCTTCTTGCACCTGTTCAGCAAACTGGCTCACTATTTTTCTTCCTCCTTTAACCTTTTTCTAATTATCAACATTTAGGTAACACTTTGGAGTACCAGTCTCATTTATAGCTTTTCTCACTAAGAAGCCTGTAACAGAGGGAACTCTTTCTCATTTTTTACTAGGTGCTCTTCCTTCTTACACCATCACCCTCTAGTCAAGAAAACAAAGGTCCTGCTGGCAGCTCCTTTCCAAGGGGCCATGTATTCAAATATAGGATGCATCTGTCCCCTATTCATGACAGGAGGCTAGATTACATGGGTTGGAGAAAGCACCACTAAGTCCTCAGCTCCTGCACTTCTAATCAACACTGTAAGGCTCACTTCTCATTTCAGGGTTGACACCCAGTAAGTGCCCATCTGGTTAAAGAGCCACCCTTACCTTTCCGTAGCACCTCAAGAGTTTGTAAGATGCACTACAGAGATTCTGAAGCAGCACATTTCGTCATGGCAGTGGGCTCAGGTCTGCAGACAGAAGTAGAGGAAGGACTTCCTTCCCTTCAGGATGAACCAAGTTCTGCAAGAGGAGGGATGGCTTTCTGAGGAGTCTGTGCTCATTAAAAGCACATAAATACTTTTCTAATTAGCAGTAAAATGAAAGTAGTTAACCCAGTCTTTCTCTTTGGTCTGACCAGTTAACTTTGGAAGACATAGTCTGGAACAAGAATCAAACTTTGTTCTTTGCAGAAATTTTGTTGACATATCTTCAGTTACCTTTCTTTCAGGGAAATTTGAGGGATAAAAATCTCCTTACTTTCAGTCTGAAATCCTAAACCAACATTTCTGCCTAAGTGGTATGCTCAGTAGCTGCGTAATGCTGGTCAAGGACACCACATGTCCTGCAAGCTTACAATTCCCTGAAAGCTAAGACTGAAATTAGAATTCTGATCCCAAATTATGGTCTGTAGAATGTAAAATAATTACCCAACACACAAGCACATAGTTCCAGCTGTGCTTCTCTACAGGAAGCAGCTGTCCTGATGAACGCACTCGCTGTAAATATTTAAACAGAAAACAGCAAAATTTTCCCTCACAACATGAGCAAACAGTATCGCCTTATCTCTGCAAGACACCTTGGATGTCATCAGTGAGTTTTACATCACAGACACTAAAATAAGCAGATGAAATGTCACAGGCATTCTTTTTATTATCGTCTATAATGTGGGATGTATTGTATGTACTGACTGAGCAACTGGGGAGGTGCTCCCAATAAGCACATTCCTGAAAAGGATAAAAATATTTATGCTGGGGAGAAAAAAAAAACTGAAAACAACCCTTGGTTCTTGTGGGCCATCTTCAACCCCACCATCTTACCAATTATTTCCTAAGCCAGAATAAAAAAACACACTGAAAGACAACAGCAATGGAATGATTTGGTGGCAAATTTGCAATGAATAAAATAAAAGTAGGTAGTTTGCATTGTGAATGAGTAATTGAGATTTTCATGCTTTGAAGCTCAGAGGGAGGCAGCATTACCTGAAAAGCTACTGGGGTAACCACAGAGAGAGCTGTACCAAACTGGCTTTGTAAGATCATCAGGCATGAAAGGATGGAAGGACTCAGAGCAGCCAAGTAAATGTCCCAGTAAATGTGTCTGCAGTGGGTAAGATGCTTTCACCAGCATCAGCTTAGTTTGGGTTTTAAGGCATTTTCCTTCCCTTCGCTGTTTAAAGACAAAAAAAATATTTACCAAGGTGAGTACCAATGGCCCCACTGGCAGCAGGGAAAATGGTCTGGTGAGCGATATTAAATTCCCACTGGGTGATAGTGGTGTAGAGGAGGAAGATCCTTAACAGAATCATTTCAGGGTTTCAAAAGTAACACAGGTTACTTTCATCCTTAGGTCTACATGAAAGCATCTCATCTTCTACCAGTAAAAGAACATGAAATCCCACCTAAAACATGTACTTGTTTAGTGGTTGCCTGCCTCAAATCGGATCTCACTCTAGAAAGATAAACTTAATTATCTGTTCCCTCTTCTTTCCCCAGAGCTTAATTCTGATCCTTTTCCTAACATCTGAGTTGCCTTCATCCAAGAAAAGAAGCAACATGCATTGTGATTTGGGGTTACAAGCGGTGTTGCCCAGAGCTCGGTATTTGGGCCAGTTTTGGTTTATATATTTATCAATGATCTGGTTGAGGGGATTGAGTGCACCGTCCCTAAGTTTGCAAATGACACCAAGTTGGCTGGGAGTGTTGATCTGCTGAATGGTAGGAAGGCTCTGCAGAGGGATCTGGACAGCCTGGATCGATGGGCAAAGGCCAATTGTATGAGGTTCAATGAGGATTGGTGCCATGTCCTGCACTTGCATCATGACAACCCCAAGCAATCTTACAGGCTTGGGGAAGAGTGTCTGGAAAGCTGCTTGGTGGAAAAGGATGTAGGGGTGTTGGTCAACAGCCAGTTGAGTGTGAGCCAGTATTGTGCCCAGATAGCCAAGAAGGTGAACAGCATCCTGGCTTGTATCAGAAACAGCATGGCCAGCAGGACTAGGGAAGTGATCATCTCTTCTTCCAAATAGCATGTGATAGGAGAGGAGGAAATTACATCAAGTTGAGCCAGGGGAGGTTTGGATTGGATATTAGGAAAAATGTCTTCCCTAAAAGGGTTGTCAAGCATTGGAAGAGGCTGCTCAGGGAAGTGGTTGAGTCATCATTCCTGGAGACAGTTAAAAGATGTGTAGATGTGGTGCTTAGGGAAATGGTTTAGTGGTAGACTTGGCAGTGCTAGGTTTATGGTTGGGCTTGATGATCTCAGTGGTCTTTTCCAAACTAAATGAGTCTATGATTCTACGTATCAGGGGTATATGGTATCTATCAACCAACTCAGCTGCAATCTGTGTGGTACAAATATTTAGAGTGGGGTCTTAATTGTCTTAATTAAAAAATAAGAACTGTCTTCAAAATTTATTGATTAATTTTACAAAATTAATAAACTGAGATTTCTTCATGCTGTGCTGGTATGGGCTGGGATAGAGTTAATTTTCTCCAGCTGGTTTGGGGCCGTGTTTTGGATTTGTGCTGGAAACAGTGTTGATGACACAGAGATATTTTAGTCACTGCTGAGCATGACTTAAATGGAGTCAAGGCATTTTCTGCTCTTCACACCACCCCACCAGTGAGCAGGCTGAGGGTGCACAAGGAATTGGAGAGTACACAAGTGGAGCATCTGACCACAACTAGCCCCAAGGGTATTCCAGACCATATATCATCATGCTCGGCATATAAAGCTGGGCAAAGAAGAAGGAAAGAAGGGACATTCGTAGTGATGGCATTTGTCTTCCCAAGTAACTGTTACACATGATGGAGCACTGCTGTCCTGGAGATGGGAAGTGGTGAATGAATTCCTTGTTTTGTTTTGCTTGTTCACGCTGCTTGTGCTTTACCTATTAAACTGTCTTTATCTCGACCCAAAAGTTTTCTCAGTTTCACTCTTCCTGTTCTTTCTCACATCCCACCAGTGAGGGGATATGAGTGAGTGGCTGTGTGGAGCTTCGTTGTCGGCAGGGTTGAAACCATGACAACTCAATAAGAAAAAAAAGTGGTGCTAAGCAAAGCTGAGCATTTTCTTTGCTTTATTTGTAACAGTTCAGTGCAATTTCCCCTTGTGTTTGAGGGGAAAAAGTCCATCTACCCAGCACGATAGATTTTCCTGGGTGCTTTTTGAGGGAATGTACATACCTACACTTTCCACTTCTTCGTCTCCCCCACACCTCATTCTAGTATCCAACTAAAAATATTTTTGACCTGTTTATATCACCCTGATTTTTTTGTTTGTTTGGTTTTTGTTTTGTGAAAAAATGGAGTATCTAAAAATAGTCATCCGATTCTGAGCGATACAACATCTGGGAATCTACTATAAGCGTTCTGGATACAGCTGGGATGCTGTCATACCATGAATCCTACTCCCTCTAGTTGTAAAAGCAGTTTGAAAAGTGACCAAACAAGAATCCTACCACCAGAAAAGAAGTCCTGGACTCATGTACAGAAGCCTGTATGTAAATCTGAGGGCCTTTAAACAAGAGTTGCGCAAAAAGTACAAGCTGAAGCTGCTCATGGTTGAAACTATGTCAGGGCTATGCCACCAACAAAGTGATGATCATCAAGATTCACCTTTCTGTTACTGCTGCTCTGCTCCCTACAGTTAGCACAGTAGCAAGGGCATCCAGTTGCTGGGAACCTGAACTCTTGGTTTTGTAATGTTTGCATTTTTTCTGAGCTATTGTGGTTTAAATGGACACTTGCACATATTCAATATCAGAGCTCTAATTGAAAGCAACATTTCATAGAATCATCAAATCATAGAATAAATCATACAATCATAGAATTGTTTGGTTTGGAAGGGACTCATCTAGTTCTAACTCCCTGCCAGGGACAGGGGCACCTTCCATAGACCAAGTAGGTCAAAGCCCCATCTAACCTGGTCTTGAACACTGCCAGGGATGGGGCAGCCACAGCTTCTCTGTGCAGTGCCTCACCACCCTTACAGGGAAGAATTTCTTCCTAATATATAATCTAAATCTATCTTCTTCCAGTTTAAAGTCATTGCCCCTTGTCCTGTCACTACATGACCTTGAAAAAAATCCCTTATCGGCTTTCTTGTAGGCCCACTTTAGGTACTGGAAGATTGCTATAAAGTCTTCCTGGAGACCTCATATTTTTGTATTTCTTTTGAATTAGGGACACTGATTTTAGTACAAATCACCAAGATGTTAAGAAAATTGCTCATGACTCTTGAAGTAAGCTTATGGAACGTTTGATTTCAAAATAAAAATTACCACACTGTATGCCCTGTGACCTTTCTACTATCACTTGATAAAGTATTCACAGTACGGGAAAGAGGCATAAAGATAAACAAAGTGGTAATTTGTGTTACCCCTTTACACTACTATGGACCTATATATCTGTAATAGTTTACTTCTAACTTTGTAATGCTACATACTAGTACCACTACTAGGAACAAGGAGGAAAGAAATGATGTGTGCTAAGGATAACAAATGTTATGCAGTGCATGTAGCTAAACAAGAACTTTGTTAATCGAAAGGCCCCAGATTCCTTGCAATCTTCAGCCCAGTTCTGCCTGAAATGGCAATTTTATAATTAAGTTTTGATTAGTTTTTGTGCTAGTCTGTGCAGTCACTAGCAGATTTTAGCCCTTGTCCTTGATGGTGGCTTCTTACTGGTGTGTAACTCTCACACTTTTTGTAAGAGCAAGAACAGAAATAGACAAAAGAACTCTCTGCCTAGGAGATTAAAATTCTTCACTGGCCCATATTTTCACTCAGTCAAGGTTGTGCAGGTTTGGGTTGATATTCTTCTGTGGTGAAGACATACTGATTTATGCCAACCAGATTCTCATGACCAGTGCAGCCAGTGCAAAATGAACTGTAAGCTGTGGAAACAAAATTGATGCTAGGTTTAAGCACCGATAAGGGATTTGGTTCAAGGTCTGTGGAAAATACGGAATATAATTCACCATTTTGAACTGATTTGAATGCAAAAATCTTCAAACAAACTCGTTACATTGTTTAACTTTGTTTAACTTTTTTCACTGTTTAATTTTTAACTGTTATTTTGCAGTCGTTTGAGATACTTTTAACAAATGAAATGTTGTGCTCCCTTAGTCCAGAAGATAAACTTACTGTAGGCTTTTGTCTATTGAGTTTTTAATTAAAAGAAACTGAATTAAGGATTGAAACTCATCAGCTGTGACTTCTGTTTTTAAATAGCTTTATTGTTTTCAGTATAAAAATTAACAAACAGCAAGTAGGTTATCATGATCTGTGAATATTCCACTGTGATGCATACTATTTTCCAGATGGCTCCTTGTGGATTGCATTTTAACTTCATGTCCGGATAACACCTATAACAAACAAGAACCAATTTTTATTAAAGCATATTATTATTTTGCCATTAACTCAGACTTGGTGTAATTTATAGCTTTCTTTATACAAGAACTTTTCACTCATTCTTCCTCATGTCATCCATTTGTTCAGGACCTGCTGCTTTTCAGGCATTAGTGAACAAATAAATGTACTGCCCACAAGATGAAAAAACACTTTCCATTTCTTTGGTGAATATAAACTCAATGCAAGATATTCATAATATCCTTTGAACTCAGTTTCTTTATTAATATTTCAGGCTTTTTGTTATTTTGAGGTCATACTCGACTCTGGATGCACCACATCACACAGTGCTCGTTTACATGGTAGCAAACTTACTCAGTTTGCTTTCCTGAGCCAGGCTTATTTCAAATTCTTTGAGACACTGCCTAGTTGCTTTTTCTGCGCTGGACTTTATTCACACAGAGAACTGGACGAGTGAGAATGTCAGCTGGACCAAATGATTATGTACTTAAGCTGTCTGCCTTCAGACTGCTACGAATTGCCTACTTCCATATCATCATTCCCACATGGTTATTCAGCCATCAATCTTAAGAACCTTCACTAAGGAGGACTCCATCACATTCTTAGGCTATTTATTTCATTACATAAACACCTACTCAAGCACATTGCTGAATTGCTGGCATAGTTGCTGTTCTTAAGACTAAGTGGTTTTGCATGTTAAATGGCAACTTTAATAACTAATTATATTTTGAATATGTTTTTTTAACAGATAATCTACCAGTAGATAAGCAAGGCAAATATACTATCAGATGAAAAGGTCAGTAGATTAAATCTTTAAATAGGTGAGAGCTAAATGTGTTTAGGATCTGGTATGATCTGGCAAGACATAAATAAATGAAAAAAAGCATTAGAATCTCATTCAAAGAGTTAATAGGAAAGAATCAATGCACCTGAAAGTGCAATGATAAAAAATGACTGTCTTCCCTCTGCCACTATAAATAAACCAAATGAAATTCCCTTAGAGGGACACAGAGAAGATCCTGTATTTGCTATAAAGTATGATTGCGTGTTAAACAATTTTGCACAACGTAACACCTTTTGATAATTTACATTGACAACAAATCATTATAATGTCTGTAGCAGATCATAATTAGGAAAATTAATTTTCTATTGCAAATAGAGTTTTCTGCTGAATTATGACAAAAGAAATATTGCTGCAATGTAATGAGATGCTTGCATGTCTGAATGATAACTGAGCGTATGTTTCTGCTTTAAATTACTCAGTTTAGGCAATAATATTTCATATTTGGGGTTGATATTACACCTCACCTAATGAAGAATCACAATTTATTGAAAATTTACCAGTTTCTATTTCCAGCTGGCTCATTTTCCACATTTGTTTTCTATATTTTTGCAATCAGTCTTTAATATGTAGCTTAACCTTTAGTAGAAAATAAAAAGTAATGCGAAAAGGCATAACCAAGTCTGGCGAGTTACCGTTACTCAAGTTGTATTAGTCTGAAACATCCTTTTAGTTGAATCCGCCAAGAGAGTCCCAATTATAGGCACACAGACCTGCACTCATTTATTCATACGAATAAGCACTGCTGATGAGCCTGGTCATATAGAATCTATGAGGTCACAGAGCTGTGCACATGTCCTCAAATAACTTCTGAATCATGGTCAAAAGCCATTGTGATGCAGTCCTAGACAAAGCTGTAAATCTCCAAGAAGCTAGTAATGTTCCTGAAAAAAAGATGGTGTTAAGAAAAAGAATATTGTCAGTAAAAACCCTCACTTCCTATGACAACTTTATTTCCTGCACCCAGAGACCCTCAGGGCATTAAGTTTGTAGGCCACTGGCTTAAGGAGAAAAAATTGAAAGTATTGACCTTGTTCATGGTTTCTGCATCAACAGTTGTTGATTCATTAGTAGTTACCGTTTCCTCTGCTCTGGCTCACCAAAAATCTGGAAACTTCTGAGAAAGAGGTAATTTTTCCCCATGAGTGTATCTCCTCCTCAGAAAGGAAGTCATGCAGTAATTCAGAGAATTTTCTTCCCTCATCTGCAGCTCAGAAGCTACAAACAGCAGAAACCACTTTATGAGTGAGAAAATGGGGTTTTTTGTGAGACTGACCCGTTTTGAATGGTCCAGCTGATGGCAGCAGACTTCTTGTGTGGGCAGTCCCTCTTCATCCGAGCAAGTCTTTTTCAGGACAGGATTTTCCTCTGGATTCTGGTGCACAGCAACTTCTCTTACATAAAGAAAGGAAGAGACAGATTATATCTTCCATTCTCAGCATACAGGATCACCTCTGAATATGAAAAATATTTTGACCAAAAGTGGTAGAATAATATTATTATTATTAAAGAGTTGAATAAAAGGCCAAATCCAAAAGACAAGTCCCTCTGGCAATTAAAGATTCTTTTAGCTTCTATAGACACAGGGTTCAAAGCAGATTTTACATGTTACCTGCCTCAAAAAGGTTCAGATACAGTGATAATACAGAGATATATTAACCTTACTGACACAGCCTGTAACAACCAACTAGTTGCTTATTGTCTTCATTCTGTGATAACTTCACTCAGATACCGTGTTTGCGTGTGTGACGTGTGCTTTTCCTCCCATAAGGCTTCTAAGTGCTTTCTTAACAGCTGCATATGTGGGCGATAACTCACACCCCATTAAAGACCATTTTGATTGGAGTATGGAGACAATACTGTCACAGTGCAATTGGATTTTAGGAGAAATATGGAACAACCTTTAATCAGAAGTTTATGGAAAGTTTTGGTTAAGCAAAATGTAATTAGCCTTGATGTATCCAGTCTAGAGCACAGCAGCTGACAGTCTCCTGCTCACAGCAGGCATCTCCAGGACAGCAGGGCTCCATCACATGTAACAGTTACTTGGGAAGACAAATATCATTGCTGTGAACTTCCCCTCCTTCCTTCTTCTCCCCACAGCTCTATATGCTGAGCATGACGCCACAGGGTATGGAGTATTCCTTTGGTCAGCTGGGGTCAGCTACCTCAGTCATGTCCCCTCCCAACTTCTTGTGAACCCCAGCCTGCTCACTGATGGTGTGGGGTGAGGAGCAGAAAAGGCCTTGACTCTGTAACCACTGCTCAGCAGTAAGGAAAAGATCCTTGAATTATCAACACTGTTTTCAGCACAAATCCAAAACACAGCCCTTTACCAGCTTCTACAGAGAAAATTAACTCCACCCCAGCCAGCACCAGTGCCTGTACAAACACAGTTACATTTGAGAAAGACTTTCAATCTACAGTGAAAGGGACAGAAAGAAAAGCGCCTGGAAGTAAAACAAGACATGAATCCATGTTGAGATAATGCACAATTTATTTTCCTTTTTATCTTGGCTATTTGAGGTCCGATAGCCTCTCTACCAACATCCAAGGGTATTAGGCTGGAATTTGCTCTTCCAGTAACAGCTCTTCGAGAGACAGGGCACACAGCCCTCTTGGCTTGTAGTTACCGCTGGAGACAAAACCAGGGCTAACCACCTGCATTAATGACTTCTAAGAACCATGCAATCACATATCATACTGTCTTTTTTTTATAAACAACACTTTTTCCTCAAGTTTTGGTGTATCTGAGGCATGAAGAGGCCTGACTGGTGGCGTAATTGCTCGACAAGCCAAGCCCAAGTTGTTCAAATAGCTGTGCTTTGCTGAAAAGTGCAATAGGGAAATGTGTTTATCAGCAGCCCCACTCCTGTGTAACTGTATATCTTCCAGAAATCCCAATTCACATTAGTTCAATAGTGCCACTAATTCATCTGTAGTTAATGGGTAATATTTACTGCTGTTCCCGGAATTAAGTGCCCGGATTCTAATCTTAAATTTGGCTCACCATAACTTGTAAGGGCTGACCTGTCAGAGCAGACACTGCGCAGATACAAATTAAAGCACCACACCGAAAGTACCACAGCAAAACTTTAAAGAGGCATTATCAAGGTTAGTGACCTTCTCACACATTCATGCATTTACAAATTCATTTGTTTTGTTTTTTCAAATGGTCTTCCATTTCTTGTCCAATATATCCCAATTTAAAACCAAAATATCTGGCAACAACTGCATCATAAACTACTGTGGAAAGCAACAGAGAGGTGGCAGAAATCATAGAATCATAGACAGATTTGGGTTGGAAGGGACTTGAAGAATCATCCAGTTCGAACCCCCTGCCACTGGCAGGGACACCTTCCACTAGACCAGGCTGCTCAAAGTCCCATCCAGCCTGGCCTTGAACACTTTCAGGGATGGAGCAGCCACTGCTTCCCAAAGGAGTTGTTTCAACGTTGAATTTTGCTTGTTTTAGAGAAAGACATGGTCTCAAGAGGTCCATCTGCAAATTCGTTTAATGTTGAACAGGCCACAGGTCAACATTTTAAGAAATAAGGAGAGTTAACTTTCTGCTGAAGGAGGTGCCAGATGGCAGAACTGAAATGCCTGCATGCAAACGCAGATGTACATATTTATGCCATGAATGAATTCTGCCATTGCATTACAGATCATACCAGCACAAATTAGTTGCAAGAAAGAGGTTTTGACTGAATTATTCATCTGGTAAATGCCATAAAATTCAATGCCAAAATTCATAATGTAATTCAGATATAGGTTTAAAAATGAGTGGATATGATAAAGGAATACTATTCCAAATATTAATATTTTTTTCATGGGATACATTATCCAATTAATTTGGTTGAAATATTTGAGCAGTCTGAATTACATAGTGTAAAGAAAGTATATGTAAAGAGAGAAAATGTAAATGCATTTCTTCAGCATATTTTTTCATATCTATGGAATTTTATCGTTATCATATTGTCTTATTCCTTTAACTGTGTCAGGTGATTTCCAAACACAGAGCTGAAGTGAGTCTGAAGAGCAAAGCACTATGATATTACAAAGAAAAACCCGTGAGGGGAAGCAAGTGGATATAGTATGTAATATAAAGTAAGAACTGAAACACAATTGATCATTCGTCCTATTAACCTCTATACTGTACTTCATTATTAGAGATCCCCACTGACATTTGTATCTTCCCTGAATGTATTCGGACCTAAGTGGCAGGCTGTCAGACTAAGGATGGGATCCCAAGGATCTAGAAAGTGCAGACAAGTGGGAACATTTCTCGAGCATTCTGGAAACAGCTTAGGAAAGAACTGAAAACGAAATCCAAATCTTCGAAGAACTGGGTTTTTTTGAGGGTTGTCATTCCTTCCATCGCTTTATCATCTACCTTTCAAACTCTGCCTCATTTTATCATTTTAGTTTAGTTTATCATTTGTTTTATTTTATTGAAGATGGCCTGCACTCATCTTTTATCACCCTCTTCATATGTGCTCAGTCATAATTAATTGTTTCGTTCCCAGTCTTATCAAATGCTGATAAGAAGAGACTCTCAAATCCTGTCATCTCCAAAAAGCAGAAATTTAAATCTGAAGCCTAGATTTACAGCTCAGCTTTGTATTAATTGCACAGTATGGTGTACGTTGCCAGATCTTCATTGTTGGATAAATTCAATGGACCTGAAAGTCAAAACAGCTTTTCACAGTACACCTGGTTAGTGGAATACAGAAATACATTATGTAAAGGACACTGAGCATGGAAAAAAAGGCAATGAAAAGTTAGGAAAAGTCCACTGAATTTATTTTTTAAAACTAAGTATTCAAGGAATTTCTCATCTCATTTTGTTTCTAAATATAAGTCTTTCAGCTCATTGGTTACCTTTTCATAATCCCTTATTCCACCCTGTCCCTGTAATGGCTGGTGGACTTGCCTCTGTTCAAGGGCCTTTCCCCAGCTGGAAACATTTTCTAAAACTGGAAGAAAAGTTGTTTGATTTTTAGCTAGCTAAGTGAAGCTGGTTACCCACCCTTAGAAAGAGAGGGAGGAGTAGGAAAGGGAAAGAAGAAAGAGAAAAAGAAAGAGAAAAAGTCTTTTTACCCATATTGAAGTCTAAGCTGGTATTTTTAACATGCTCCCTCTGCCTTAAAGCACTGCAAGTAGTATCTTGCCTTGGAGCGCAAATGTTGGGCTAGAAGCCAATGAACCCGTTCAAAAAACAGAAGGTCTGTCAACACTCAAAGAAAAATCCCAACCATTTACTGAACTGATAAAATGCCATTCCTTTTCTTTTCCACCACCTCTATGGAAACTCCTTTTCTATTCCGCCATCCTCAAATTGAGCTTGGCTATTCTTCTCAGCCACTGAACTCCAATATGGTTTGTCTGTCTTTCTGTCCTTCTTCTCCTCAGTCTGTGATCTCAGCCACCTTTATATCTCCCATTATCAGCCCCAGCAGCATCTCCACTGTGCTTTGACTGGCAACACAAAAAGAGCCTGTTCTCTCTGGGATGCACAATATGCTCTGGGGAGTGGAGCCCCCCTCACACAGGGAATTAGACTTCAACAGTATCAAAGGGGCGCGGGAATAGCTGGCAGAACTGATGGGCCCCATGATGAGCATCTACAATAACTACTTGCCACTCAGTTGCCTTTCTAGATTTGTGGAAAAGCAAGGAGGGATAATGAAAATTTGTTGAAGAAACAGACAAAAAAGGGAAGAAAACAGCATTTTCTGTTTCTGAAAAGAGGCATCAAGGCAGTGGGGGAACTAAGAGGGTGTGGAGATTGCAAAGGAGAAGTTTGAAAACACTCCAGATTGCAGAGGACTTAACAACAAAGCTTTGATTGAATCTGCTATTGTATTTAAGCATATCTCACTTGAAGTTAACTCAGGCATTTAGGAATGTATCCATCTCTAAGACATGCTGTTTTTTATGATTACAAATTCTCAGTATACACCCCTGATGTTAAGCAGAGAGTAAAGCCCCTCTGAGAGCAATGCTAAGGTGTTAATATTTGAATGCCTTTACAGATTGTCTTAAAGGTAAGTCTACCAATCTATTGGTCCAGCTGTTTCAGATCAACTTTGACAACTGTTCTCACACAGATGAAACTGTCAAGTCTCTTGTCCTTCATTTATAACAGACTTTTACAGTGAAATATACAGTCTTATTTCTTCTACTGGGCTTGTTTCTAAAAGTGGGCAATGGAGACAAGAGGTCAGATGCATAAGGGAAGAAAATCAGAGGCAGGAGATGCGGTGCTGGTATTTGCTGATGGCTACTGCTCATAGCCTGCAGTTTTCAAGGGTTATCTGAACAAAACACAGGAGCAGACAGGCCTGGTGGGAAGATTTAGGAGCAAACCCTGCAGTCCAACAGAACTTCCCAGATGAGGCTGGACAGCTTATGGGGTCAACTGAAGCTTTCTGTACAGAATACAGGGTGTACAGTACATACTGTGTTTACAGGTGGCAGATTTAGGCCAGTGCCTCACTATCAGTGTTAAGCAGAGGCACTGTGTAAGCCTGGAGCTCTGTCTTGAAAGTGAGGGTGGCTCATTCTGGGAGAGCACTACATTTTCCACTTCCAGACCTTCCCTTGATTTGTGTTGCAGGCGTAACACTGCTGCTTTAATAACAGCTCCTGAATCCCCATCATCACAAATTTCTAACTCAGCATGTTAAGGACAGTAAAAATTGGTTTAGGGTTATTTTGACGCATAGTGCTAGAAGTTTTAATCTGGGAATTACTGCCAGAGGTGAGGCAGAAACCTTTCAGAAGGGGTGGAAATAGACCCGCTAGGGAGCATCAATGAAACAATCTGTGCGAGGTTTATGCAGGGAAGTTGTAGACAGAACAGGTTTGCATATGCCCATGAACCAAATGAAGAAATGAACAGAAAACTTCTCAAAGCCCTCAAAGAAAGAAGAAATCCCTTCTAATGAAAACAATAAAAATCCCAGCATTTTTAGGAAACTCAGCCACTTGTGAGAGTTTCTATACAGGAATAAAAAAGAAATGTCATTATGCAGCTTGTGAAAAAATGAACTTTTATGTTGTTTTTATTAAGGTGAAATCACCCTATGCAATTGCTAGGGAATATCAGTATGCAGCTGAAAGAAGTTTGTAAAGGCACCTGTCTGGAAGAAATAAGGATGGTTCTTTCCCTAACGTGGAAAGACGATTACAGCGTGGGAAAGAAAGGGAAGAGGAAAACGCCGCTCTGCTTCATTTGTCACCTTTCTCTTAGGAAGGCAGAAATTCTTAACGAATATATATGAATATCAGTTTATCATAATCATTCCAAATTAGGTAATGTTTGGGAAGTTTTTGCTCATAAATACTTCAAGATGCCTCCAAATTTAGAGTCTGCAGGACTTATATGGCAAGCAAATAAGATTTACCTCAACTGCTCCTATCATTTGCACTTAAAACATAAAAAGCTCTATAGAAGACATTTTAACCCAAACTAGCAATGTCAGACTATCTTCATAATCAGTTGTCACTACCAAAGTAAAATCCATACAACAGTTACTTTAGGAATAGGCAAATTTTAGGACAAGATGGCCTGAGACATGTCAGCATCTCTGCGATATCTAAAGGAGACCTCAAATAACTAAAACCAAACAGGTTTAGTCTACTTGACTGACATTTCACCCTGAACAATTAGATGCCATCTAAAAAATCTATGGATTTTGATACAGTTAGAAATTACTGGTCTAATGTCACACCCAACCACTGTGGGTTGGTGAATCTTGGACTTCTGGGTCTACTAAGAAAAAAACATTTCTGACAAAGGAAAAAGTATCTGGATCAGAGTTGAGCACTTCAGTCCATCTATGTATCCATCACCCTTTAGTTCCTGAACAGGCCACAGCAGTGACATCTACAGGCATCACCAAATATCCATGCATGTGCATGCATGTTCTGATCATGCATGTGCTCTGCTAGATCCACACATCTGAGAAATTGGATCAAAATATCCTTTTCCCTAGCTTTTGCATGATAATACACTAATTTTGTCGTGGTGTTAACCAACGGATTTGCAGTGCCCTTGTTTTCTGGGTAACATATTCAAGAAGGAGAGAATGGCAAAGGTATAAAGGTGGGTATAGTTAAATAAGAACCCATCACCTCATTATAAGGACCTATCACCTCATTATAAGGACACATCACTTATTTTTCCTTAAATATTTCATATCCTCTGGAGCCAGACTGTCCAAAGAATTCACAAGATGAGTAAATGCACAGACAGCTTTTCAGAAGATATGGCCATAAGGTACCATTATTTGAGGAGGCAAAGGCACCCTTTTGAAAAATCATTGCAGATGCTGTAAAACTTGAAACCTCACTAAAAGTAGTGAGGACCATGACTTTTGCTTCACATGAAAGATTTTAGTGTCATTAAGCAAGATGATGCACAGGCTCAGAAAAGAAAACATCACCTCTTGAAACACTGACACCACAGAGACTGTCTTTGGAGGTCTTCCCATCCAAGCAGTGATCCCAAATGACCCTGCTCCTTTTATGCAATGTGGCATTCAGTGCTCAGGATGATAGACTGCATGCCATATGCTGGATCTTTCTGTTTGCTAAAAATAGGATATTTTTTCTATCATGCTAGGGACAAGTCAGTATAAATGTGACCAGAGACCTGGCACAGATCCATAAGGCTGAGATGAGCAACAGAGGTCCTTCCTTCAGGCTTATCAGACAGCAGCCTAATCAAAATCCTCCAAGGACAGGAAGGGAAAAGAGGGGAAGGAGAACTGATAGCTTATATTCCCTTAAATGCTTTCCTCACTCTTTGATCCCTACTTTTTTCATAGAGCAACATGCACATTTCAGCCACCGGTGATGCTGATGGAAGAACCAATGCCAATGAATCATCCTTTTTAATCTGCACCCTCTTTCCCTTTCTCTCTTGGACACTGCCAGCATTAAGTACTTAGCGTAAAAGATTTCAAAAGGTTAGAAAATGCTGGCACAGTAACTGTGCGCACAGCTGCTTCTCCTTCCTCTGCATTAGCACCTATTTCATGTTTGATAATAGCATGGAGCTGAATCTGAAATTCACTTGGAAACGGTTAAACAAACATAGGTTATTTTTGAGGGACGTAATTTCCCTTTTCTTGACACTTCCTAAAAACCCCATCCTGCTGAGATTCCTGGAGGCTCCTGGAGAAGTGCTGCCAGCATGAGCTCTATTTCCTGAGTGCTGTTATTGCCAGTGCAACTACCTGTCCAGTTTCTGACACAGCTGGTGTCCTTGTCTTTGTACTTTTGAATGTACTACAGATAAGGCTACAAAACTCAATGTTTATGCCTAACTTGTGGGTGGACCCAGCTCTTGATGTTACTCCCTGCTCATACACTCAAGGCCAGTTTCATCAGCTGGTCCCTCCCATTAACAAGAGCTGCTGAATGGGACACAAACTGTCCATCACCATTTCCATGATCAAGGGTGTTACTCAATTTTCAGTTTTTAAGATGCTCCTTTATCCTCACAGCTATTCTGCTCTCTCCCCAGGTGTCTCTACTGGCATGATTAGATGACAGCTACACAAAGAGATCATTGGAGCAGGAGGGCCAGGAGACCTCCTTGCATGGATAAGGAGCTGCTGAGGAAAATTCGAAGGAAAAAACAGGCTTATAAAAAGTGGAAGCAAGGACAGGTTGCCTGGGAAGAATACAGGGATGTTGTCTAGGAAGATAGGGACCAGGTTAGGAAAACTAAGGCACACGAAGAATTAAACTTGGCTAGGGATGTTAATGATAACAGGAAGGGATTCTACAGGTATGTAGTGAATAAAAGACAGACTAGGGACAAGTAGGCTCCCTCCGGAAGCTATCAGGAGAACTGGCTACCCTGGATTTGGAGAAGGCTGAGGTTCTTAATGACTTATTTGCCTCAGTCTTCAATGGCAAATGCTCTGACCACACCACCCAAGACTTGGAAGGCAGACACAGGGACTGCGAGAATGAAGACCTTGGGCCCACTGTAGGAGAGGATCTGGTTCGAGACCATCTTAAGAACCTGAACGTACACAAGTCCATGGGACCTGATGAAATCCATC
>WYDI02028575.1:0-54968 GCA_009867235.2 Psittacus erithacus
GGACAGGTTGTGGGGGGAAAACAAGCAGGCTACATGCTTTGTCTAATTTACGACTAAGCTTAAACCACAACACCTTGATAGGAACTGCTGTGATATTTACTGCAAATAGAATGACTTGGAATAATTCAAATGGATTTAAGAAAAATCCTGCCTTCCAAGTGAAATCAGCTAGTGGCAGCTTTCAGATTATACTTTAGCCCTTTCCAAACCTTTAAATTCTACTAAATTTTTTTTTAAACTAAATGCATTTTAAATTGCATTTGTCTAGGTGAAAAGTATACCTGTTTTTTCTTGCTTTTACTCTAGCTTATGTGAGCATATTTTTTTCAGGAGGGTGGAAAACTGGTAATTCCTAAACAAGATGTTTTCCTGGACTGATTTGGAGAAAACTCATGCTAAACACATGATAAATATTGTGGTTGAGTGTCCTTAACATACAGAGGGAGGATCAAGTGTGAATGTCTAAATAAATGCAGTTTAGAATTACACGTTTATAACTGAATACATGTATACATCTACTGAGAAATTATATTGTTGCAGATTGCTCTTCCTCATGATAAAATCCATGGAAAGAGGCTGAGTCAGAAAACTTCATATGCTGAACCTTTTTCACAATATCAGCTCTAGCAGAGGTGGTTTGTAGCTGGAGGACCTGCCAAGGTGTCACCCTGCTCAGCTGCTCTGGGCACTGAGCAGGGCATCTCACATCTCCAAAGGTGAAGTGTGAGATGTAAGACTCCACTAAGTCTTACTGTGTTATATCTCACCAGGGTGATATAATGTTCATTTATTCTGAAAATGAGTGAAATGAGGTCCCTAATGATGGCATGGGTGACCTGTTCAGTTTTTGTCATATGTGGAAAGATGAAGACATCGCAGAAGGAAGCTGATCTTTAGCTGTGCACAGATGTCTTAGTCATGTGTAGCCAAAATAAGTTGGACTGTGAGAACAGAAGACGTAGTTGTTTACAGTATTCTACTACATAGTGAGTGTATAACAGTAGAATTAATCTTGCAGGTTCCCCTTATAGTCAGTGGAGAGAAATGGGCAGTTTTAGGGTGCATTTCATCTCCTCCTACAGTTAGTAACAAAAAAGAGCATTTTTAATCTTGTTTGGTATAGTGTTAGATGTTATCAAGCCTCATCAGGCTCTTCTGGATCTTGAATGTCTACCCTGAATGACTTTATCATTACTGTATTGCAGGCTGACACATTTTTCAGAAGTGAAGGCAGGCTAAGATGATGTTCTGGCTGATGGCAGTTTACAAATGTGGCTAATAGCTAAAATATAGTGACCTCAGCTCCTATCCAGCAACTGTTCAATATCTAGGCCCTGAGGATTCATTTCACCGCTGTAAGTTTTTTGTACTTGCAAGAACTCTTTCTTGGTGTACAGAAGAGGGAATGAAAATCTTAAAAAGACAGGGCCATTAATGATTCATGATAGACATTTAAATTTCAAAAAAATCACAAAGTTGAAAATGTATTTCCACAGTCAAATTTTATTTCAAGCTGTTTTACTCCTTTGCAAGCTTTATTAGCTGGTGGTAAAATGCCAGTTAGTATTGAACAATCATTAACCTACTGTTCATTGACTTCGATTTTTTAGCTATAATTATTACTATTTTCAATATGCTATCGCTAATATTCTTCAAAAAAATCCACAACCCTACTGCTTAGTGATGAGGGAATGGAAAAGGGAAATAAAATGTTAGTCGATACGTTAGTAATGATAGGACTGAGTGAGTAGTGAAACTGAAGATATGAGTGATTTAAGCCCATTACTCTGGGTGACGGTACAGCACTCATAATCTGTAATGTTCAAAATTACTGGTGGTTTCCTTCTTGGGTCTCTTTTCTTGTGAGCTTAGTTCATTTCACTGTCTGATACACTGCTCCCCAATTATGCTTTCAGCTGAAAGTCTGTATAAATGAAGATGGCATTTGAAATGGCCAGCTGATACTTTACATTGACAAATGTATCATGCAAATGGATCTGAAAACTCAATAAAAACGTTCCAGTGAACTTCTGTCCAGAACTTGGACAGCATGTCATTGAAAAGAAGGCATACTAAAAGCTGCCTGCTGTTGCAAAGACACTTTACTGGAAGGCCAAACCTAGGTCACATTATTTCCTCTGCTGACCTCGGCAACACTTCTGGTTTTGGGTTTGGATCCCAGCACTGGACCCACCAAACAGATCCAGGGTAATGCTTCCCTATTTTCAGTGTACAAGGGAGTGAAAGTGGTTTACCACTTGGCTGAAATAAACAAAAATTCACATTAACTGCCTTTGAGACTTCTGAAGTCATCCACACGTTCTGCATCAAGGAGAAGTCTGTTCTGTGGAAATGATTAGTGGATATCCTGGACTGATGTTGTTCTCCTTTTGAAGTGCTGCCACAGTCATGCTTTGTGGACAATTAGTTCTGAAGGTAACTGCTCCATCTTGTCTAATTCTCTGGGAAGTGGAGATCCTTGGAGACAGGTTTTAATCAGCTAGAAAGATGTATACGAAAAGATCCAGGAAAAACAGAGACTGTTCTCAAGTTCTGATTTTGGCTTGAACGTATCTTGAAGGATTAGCCGCTCTACTTAGTTGCAAGCAATTGTTTTCATTTTCTTTCAAATTGTTTTATTTCTTTAAGCATGCAGAATCATTTTCCAGTGTCAGCGACTGAATAGTAGAATGAGATGAAGCCAATACTGACTTGGATTGAAGGACTGAGGGCTTTCTAGTAGTTTCAGCCATAGGTCAGTATGCATCAAGGTTAATACTGGTTAATAATTAATCCAATAAAATCGGATATTGTCACAAAGCTCTATTCTATAAGTGATTGGTTTTAAACATTCAAAAGATAGTTTTAGCTTTTTTTTTTTTAAAAAAAAGATTAAAATAAGGCTTCTAAGAATTCATCTCTCTAATAGTTTCAAAGAGTTCAAGTCTCTCACCTACTAGAATTTGAGAGTTTATCAGCAGATTGTAGGTTAATGGGAGGCAGTGGGCAAACCATAGAGTAGGAAAGAATAGAAAAAGCAAGCATATTGATGAACGTTCAAACATGAATGCTTTTAGCTGTTATCAGTGAATGCGACAGCTGTTGTGTGACAACTGATTGAAATGTCGTTATATAATCCATTGGGTTTTTCCCCTTTTTTCCCCTAAAGAAAAGGAAATGCGCTATTAAGAGCGCTATGTAACACTTAAATACAATGTAAATATTACACATATTGTATTTAATGTCAAAAATTTAGATCTAGAAATCTAGAATGAGAAATATGAAACCCATCTATAGGTCTTTTTCAAAATGCAAATTTATGTCTCAAGGGGCCAGTGGAACCTAAGGTATAAACGCAGTCTGTATTTAGGGAGTTTTAAAAACACATATTACTGAATTGGTAGAGCATAACAGCTCCCTTGCTTAGGCAGCATTATGGTATATCTTGTAAAACGTACTTGGGGACATGTAAAATGGTTTATTAAACCTACAGTCCATAACTAGGGTTGTTACATTTTAATGTATATATTTTTCATTCACGGGTTATTGAACCACTAAATCCTAACAATTTGTCCTCATGCCAGACAATTTCTTTGAGCTCTGTTCTGAGTGTTTTCAGCAACTGAGTAACCATTGGAACATATCTCAGATCCTTAAATTTTAAAGCTATTTTTCAGTGCCCCCCTGTATACAAATGTACAGTTAAAAGCAGGCAAGGAAGGAAACTTCTGTTTGCTTTCACAGAAAATGCTTTCATGGAAAGAAATCCATGAGGTATTTCTGGGTGGGAGATCTGCAATTTCAGGGAGAAAAAGCTTGAATGTAAAGTGCTGTTTATAACTGTAAGGAATGTATACTAAAAGAAATAAGGAGAATTTTCCTTATGCCATTCCATGAACCCTTTTTTTCAAAACTTAGGTATGGCTTGCTATTTAGAAAGTGTCTTTCCCTATACTTTTACATGGCATATTGTTCTTTCATGCTAGTAAAAAATTGGCATAAGTTATAAACCAGTGGTGAATTAACCCTACTAGGTGCACCCAGTGATTTCAGAATATATTGCATCTGGACTGTGTTTTCCTTCCACTGCTATTAGAAATAACTCTAGGGAAGAAGCTGAACTACAAAGAGATGAAAAGTAGTAAAATAGCTTCTCCTCTTTGCGTTTTCCAAGGTCCCAAATAAATGATATTCATAGTACATAAAATATCTCTATGGATTTGAAACACTTCATTGCTGTGGTTCAACCAACAACTCCTACAAACACATATCTAGGATTTGTTATTCATCTCATGCCTGAAGAGAAACAGGATCTGTGAAAGTTAATGGATATAACCCTGTGTTCTAGGCTTCAAGATTTTCAATGACAAAAGTATTTGGCTACAAGATCTCTTCCTGGTGTTGATTTTATGAAGATTATTGATGAAATAACTTTCAGCAAAGCAACAGTGCCATAGTATTTGTGAAATGGCACACCAAGGAGCAAAATGAGTAAAATCACACTGACTGTCTTTATTCTTTTCCATCTGGAAAAATACAACTGGTTTAGAGAGTAATAGGGTAAATGTCGAAAGGGAATGGTGTGTGCTCTAAGTGTGCATAATTTTGTCATAACAAGCCAAAATCTCTTGTTTGTAAAGAGATAAAGATGTTTCAAACATTTTCTGAAAGGCATTTGTACAAGGCAAGTTTTGTAAGTACAATGTACCCATTATTTTTATGTGGTGGATCTTTGTTATGTTAGAAATACTGATTTCCAGGAGATACAACCTTTAGCTGCTTTTCCTGTGATCCTCCCTTTCCTTTTTTCTGTTCTCTTTAGTTATTATTATAACATTTCAGATTATTTATTCTGAGGCATTTCCATGAGTAGAAAATATCTTGAAGAAGAATATAGCCAAGATATATAACAGTTTATTTTATTTACTTCTGACTGAGAAATGATTTTGCCATCCCCTAGGCTATAAACTGTTTTTCAGGCTGTAAAAGTCTATACTGTCTTTGCAGGCATGTTTAACGACCAGACTCTTTGAATCCCTTATATTTATTTCAAATCACTTTTTTTGGTTTGAGCTGATGAGGAAGCACTGTACAGGACTTAAAGTTTGCAAACCTTCTGCTACAGCATGTAATACAAGAGTGAGCATTTACCAGACACCTGTTATCTGGGACTGCTAAATTCACCTCTAAACAGAATCAACTCAGGAATTCTGTTCAGACTGCTTTCTTGAAGACTATGTTATATTCTGTAAAACGTGTATTATACACGTTATTAATCTGGATTACAAATGCAATGCAATATTTAGAGTTATCTTTCATTTCAAACTAGTGACTATTTCATCAGTTTTACCATTTTAAATGAGAAAATCATTTGCCTTTTAGATTCGCATAAATGTTAATTCAACTTTCTTGCACCAAAATACTCTTCAGAATAATTGAAATAATTGAATATTGCTTACAGAGAGTATCTTCTGGGCATTGCCAAATCATTTGTTTAATAGAAGAGTTAATAGAAAATCACCTTAGGTTGTGTGTTTTTTTTTTTTTTTTTCCCCAAAATAATAATTTATTTTTAAAATGTATTTAAATTATTTAGTGCTTGCAGTTTTTGTTTATTTGTTTCTGCTAAGAATATTGAAATGTTTTTGTCAAAGATTACATCCTTTCTCCTTCTCTATATGTATACTGTATATAGATTTTTTTTAGATGTTTCAGATAGCTTTTGATATTAACAACATAGCCTCCATATTCTTAAATCTTGTAATAGCATATTCAAACTGGAAAATGAAAAATCTATGACAGAGAAAGCTTGAAAAAATAGGAATAAAATGGGAAAGCACATATGCATGTACATAAATAAACAAAGCAGTGAAATGGAAATAATCTACATTTTACTCATCAAATTTAACTGTAGCACTTTTAAGAATCACAGTTATCAAAACTGGCCTTTTAATCTTCTGTAGTAATAGTAAGAACTCCTCCTTTTTTTTTCTCCACCTTTTCTTATCAGAGCCAGGATCAAAAAAGAAGTTGTTACACTTGCATGTCAAGAATCATGACATCTGAAGAAAAGCAGAATACGTTATTTCTTGGTGAGAGTGTTATACAATAAGACTTGACTGACATTTTACAAAATTTGAGCTGCTTTCTGATCAGCTGATTTAATTAAAGCAAGATATTCATTTCTGTGCATAATCTATTTTAAGCCTTTCAAACATACAAGTATATTGTGTAAAGTGATATTAGATTGGCTTGAATGATTTGTCTTTCTATTTGCAGATACCTCAAATCAGCTATGCATCTACAGCTCCAGAACTGAGCGATAACACCAGGTATGACTTCTTCTCTCGAGTAGTTCCACCGGATTCCTACCAAGCGCAGGCCATGGTTGACATTGTGACAGCCCTTGGGTGGAACTATGTCTCGACGCTGGCTTCTGAAGGCAACTATGGAGAGAGTGGCGTGGAGGCATTCACCCAGATCTCCAGAGAAATTGGTGAGTGTATGTTTATCAGATTTTGTACTTATTGCTGCTGGATTACGGAGCATCACTGAGCTCTGCCTAGGTCTACACAGTGCAATCAGAACACCTGCAGGTGTGTTACCTGGACTCAAGTGGAGGCATTTATGGATGACTTTGCTGCTCACAAGCTTGCCACGTGACAGTTCTGGCAGCAAGTTAAGAAAAGCTCCCAAGAGAGTAAAAAAATTTATGTCTCTTGCCCTTTTTGGAAAGGGGGAGTTCCTTGATGAGTTAGGGGCAAAAAGCAAACAGCAGCTGAATTACAGGAGATGTGATTAATTTAGTTTAGAAAAATCACAATCCAATGAGACCTCATTTTCCATGCTTCAGCACTGATAAATCTAGGTTTTTTAATTCTGATGAATTTGAAATACAGAAAAAAAACCCTCATCAATAAAACAAACCAAAACAAAACTGTGAAGTACAAAGACTGTTTTATTTTTCCTTCAGGATGAAATGTGCTATGTAAATACAGGCATTATTATGAGAAGTATATTTAAGTGCCTTTGATCTTCTTCCCCTCCATTATCATAGTTATTTCTAGCCTGAAAAAAATGGCAATTTCTCAGGAACAATAGGTTTTGGACACCAAGGAATGAGATGATGAGTAGCAGGCTGTTTGAAAGAGGGCAGAATCGGTCTTTCACCAACTACAGTGTTAAATGACACAAAATAATGTCCTTTAAACAAATAATAATTGCAAACAGCCTTCCTGTCCTTCGTCAGAAAGCATGGGTTAATCTACTGGACTTGGATTTCAGGGTATGTACGTATGAGTTCTTTCAAGTCAGTTTGAGTGCATATGTGTTTCAGGTACTTGTGCTTGACCTGGAAACATTTCTGATTTCTCGCGACAGTTTGGCATTAAGACAAACTCACAGTGATTTATGCTGTTAAGGAACTGGTCTATATAACATGCTCGATTAATTTTCTGTTTCTAGCTTCTAATCAATGCTGTCAGATCCTAGACATCCACCCAATCCATGTTCTTCATGGGAGAGCCAAGGCTGACTGCAATGCAATGGTTTGATCTGGACTTAGAAAAAGCACAATCTTCCACACTTCATATCTAAAAGAGACATTTTGTCTATTGTGTCAAATACAGCAGCAAGTAGATTGGCTGCCCCAGCTTTATAGCTGGATGAGAAGCTCTTCATGTCTTGTCTCCTGAATTTTGTAGTATTCTCTCATCTGTCACGTACAATATTCTTCTGAATTTATTTGAGAATTGTGATCTAGGTGAAAACAGCATAGGCTGAATGCAGTTCTATTTAGCACACTTTGCTCAGAGAGTAATTAGCAATGGTTTCTGTTTAGAAGGATGAATGTGTTATGTAGTATTTGGCAGGTGTTTATGCTGGATCAGGTACAAGACAATATTTTCATTAGTCCAAATGGACTTGGAATGAAGGTTATGTTTGTAAAATCTGGGGGTGACTTCAAACTAGGAAGGACTAGGAGTGTATTGGAAGAGCTTGTTAGAGTCTGAAACTGAAGATATGCTCTGAAAAAATAATATGCAATTTGGGAGAAATGCAAGACGTAGCGCTTCCGCAAGAAGAACTTGTACAAGGAAGAATACAGAAAGACTGGTCGAAATTACTCTTTCAAAAATGATCTGGGTATGATAGCAAATTATACCCTACCTATATTCCTCATGAACCTGCAGATGGGCATACCATCTATAAAAGAATGTGAGTAATCCTCCAAATTGTCTAGCAGTTGTGAAACATTATTTTGACTCAGTACAGGCTTTAACCCTCACTTTGCAACAGATGAAAGACTCCGCAAGCAAGAACAAAGACGATCACAAATCTTGAAAAGGTGGTCTGTGAGGAGTGACTGAGCAAGGTGGTTAGTTAGCCTGAAGAACAGGTGACTAAGAAGTGAAGGTGGTAGAAAATGATGTCCTCAAATAGACAAATGGCTTTTATAGACAGGTAGAAGACCATTTGTTCATCCAAATACAGTCTATGTGAACAGAAGTAATGGAATTAATCTCTAGCATGATTCCGTTTAGATTTGTAGAAAGCCCCTTTTAATGGTTAAGACATTAAAGCATTAGACTGGCTTGCTTGGGGACATTTTGGAGCCTCCACTGCTGAGGATCTGGGAGAAAGCATTAGACAAACACCTTCATAGGGATTATGTAAGTGTACTTAGTTTTTCCTTGGGGCTGGAAGGTTGATCAGATGATTCTTAATGTCCCTTCCAGCCTGATTCTATTATTCACTGTCCACAGACTTTAACCTGAACGCTAGGACTGGAATCCCTTTTAAAATGGAAAGTTTGAACAGGATCTAGTTAGGAGGCCTGAGACTATAGAGACTAGGTAGGTTTATAAAAATCGTCACACAGGATAAGTCTGCACAAACCAGCAAACCTTATAAGCTTTATGTTAATAAACTGTGTGTTAAGAGAATCTAATGAGGACATTGCTCCCCTTGTGCTGCTGGCACACAAATGCATAGGACAGCTCAGTTCCTGAGTTCTTCACATCCTGTGATAAGTAACCAACAACTAGAAGTAAAATTGATGGGAAGATAAGCATAATGGAAGGCAATAAATTTGAGGAAAAGATGTGAGAGTAATTGATATATTCATTTCTGAAGGAAGCTCAGCACGTGAGAGGACATGTGAGAGAGTAGTTTTGAAAATACAAATAGGAAAGCTTGCTTGTTTGTTTGTTTATTTTTTAGTTTTCTTTAGCCAGCTAAGAAAGGGGTATTTTAAAATATTTTTGAAATAGAGATTAATTTCATGTGCTTATAATTTCAGGTGCTTATTTGTCATGAGCTTGAGTCTATCTCTAATTTCCAGTTTGATTGGCCCTGTGTTCAGCTTCTATTTCTTGATCAGTTACAGGAGCAGAAAGGAAACAACAGGCTTCCAAATGAAATGTGGAATACTGAAAAGGTCAAAGTGGTGCCACCCTGACATGTCACAGAATATATTACATATCAAAATCTGCTCTCATTTTAATAACAAAGATCCTGTCTGGTACACAGCATAGCTGGAAATTAAATATTTTACATGACAATGATTGTAAAGAGAATAGGGAATAGTACTTATTCCAATGCATTCTTTCATTCATTATTGTTTGAAGACAATGATTAAATTTATAGGTTTTTCTACTCCCATTACAAAGTTAATCAATGGTATCACTATAGCAATTTTAAGTCACAATCAAATTATTTTGGTACATTGGCCAAAGGAATGAATTCATACAAAATGAAGAGTTTAAGCATTAAACTGGGAGAAACTTGACTTACTGAGAGAAACTAAAAAGGGGAAAAGAAGGAAGCACATTTTACCAAGTTCTTATTAAACTATCATTCTGAATTGCTCTTGTATTTACTTTGCTGTTAATGTGTTTGACAAAATAAACGTTGGAAAGTTTCTAATCCTACTTTCTTTTGACTGCTCATTCCTCCTGCTACTTGATACCAAATGGAATTGACATCAGAGAGAAAGTCATGGGATACTTTTTACTTCTTTACGGCATATAAAACTATTTGGTTCAGAAAAATCTATTTAGGGTCAGAATACTGGGTCAGGTAGTGCAATTTTTTGTACTGGAAAATGTAACAGATTCACAAATAATATAAAAAATGCTATGTGACAGATTTTATTCCCACTAGTATTTGATGAAAAAATGACACGAGTGCTAATGGGTACTGCCAGTGAAAAGCTTTGGAAACTATAAGAAGAGGAGGTGCGCATGATATAGGCATAGAACTGTAGCTGATCATTAAGAATAGGTGAGGAACTTCAGCATTGCTTGCCCCTTTTTGCTTTTAAGTTGATTTTGCATGTCTTGCCAGAGGTATAAAGAAGACAGTGAAGTGGATTTAGGACCAGATCTTTGACTAAGCCAAAATTACATAACTTTGTAGCAGCTTTACTTCATAAGAGAACAGTGTACTTAATATCAGCATGTACCTTTGAATGTTTGTTTTTTAGAAACAGGGTTTTGTAGCTTTACCTACTTCCTTTATCCTGCTGTATTGCTGTTAACAGCATTTCTCTGAGAAGGGACCACAGTTACTTTATGATCCTCCATAATATTCTTACCATTGCAGTCACATTGATAACTATATACCTACTTATAATGAATACATATACTGAATTAGTGCTACACTAAAAAGCTTTAAATAAGCTTTATTTAAATTGTTTTAGACTTCAACTTACCTAGCTGTATTTTGTTTACATAGGGAATATTCTGTAGTATTTCTTTGACACAGTTCTTAAGTCATCTTTGTGTTTTGTAATTTTTTTTTAATCTGTGGTTGTGCATTGTATCTCTGGTTTTCTTAGTTTAATGGAATACTTCTTACCTTTAATATCTTTTGGACTTATAAAACTTTCAATGGATAAAGTGAAAGATTAGTGGAAAGTGGAGAGGGAGGATTGAGATGGAAAATACAATTTAGGGGTGTATAACCTTTCCTGTTCACTTTGAATATTCATTGATAACTTAGATATAAATAAGATGGATTGCTGTTGAGATTAATTCACATTTACTGCAGTAATCTTTGTACACCTTTGATATAAAGCTAAAACTTTTTATATCTTGGTAAATAAGCTGATGAATAGACTTTCTTTCCCCCTCCATGACGTTATTTAAGACAGTCTTGCAATGTGAAGACTGAAGAAATGCAGTACGTGAAGTGTTACCTTTTTCCTAGAGATATTTCCACTTTAAAGACTGCTTTCAAGCTTAACAAATTAATTTGCATAGCTAATAATATTTTAGCATACCCTCACAAAAGGGAAGCAGTTTAATTCAATTTGAAGTTTTACTTTTATATTTATACATCTAAACTCTATTGATAACTCTGTATTTCAAGCTGCAAGTTGTAATTAATAATACCACTATATAATTGGCCACAGGAGCTTGAAAGTAATGTTTGAAAAATTGTAAAATCAGATGGTAGGTGTGTTAATATTGCAAATGCTTGAAAATTATTTCATCAGGTTTCAGTATTTGCACCAATTAGTACCTGATAAAGAATAGTGTAATTTTTAGGGATTTATAATAAAAGTCTATTTTAATTTCTCTCAGTGGTGCTAATCAATATGATGTTCGTCAGCTTTTTAATTATGTTTTTTTTCCTCCTAGAGTTTTAGAGAGGTCTCTTGGAGCAGTAAGCGTGCTACCCTGGTATGCTCTCGGACCCTCCAGTGGTTGGAAGAGGGATTTCTTCATCTCTAATAGCTCTTGGGAGGTTTCTTCTTCAGGCAGTCAATAGAGGCACCTTTTAAACGTCCTGTAGAAAGCTCACTAGCTACAGTGGAGGGAGAAAAAAAAAAAAAAAAGGTAGAAAGCTTCTGTAGAACTGGGTTTTGTGTCTGCCCTAAAGAGTCTGTACCATACAGTGGACTGTACTGACAGAAGTTACATGGGCAACCTTGCCTCCTTAACCAGCACAGATTCACTGATAAGTTTGAAAGAGTTGTATTCTGTTCCGATTTCTCATTTTTGTGGCCAATTCAAGCAATAATATTCTTCACAGGGGTACTTTTAGGTACTATGACAAAAAAATATAAGAAACTTGCGAAGAGGCATAAGTAATTTACAATGTAATTTTTTCATGGCTTGTCTAAGCAATGTTATCACATATTTGAGACCACCATTATACCTTAATGCTTATGGAGTGAACCGAGTAGTTATAAGAGTTGGCAAAGAGGGTCCCAAGGAGCCTTTAGTCTGGAGCTAGGGCTAAATACCATCCCTATGCTCCAAGGTATATGCTTGTACGTGAAACACTTCATCTTGTTCCCCTACTTGTACAAATTATTTTCATTCCACAGGAGACAATTTGCAATTTGATTTCTGAAAGAAGTCCTGGTTAAGAAATAGGGACTTCTGCATGTGCTTGAAACTGAAAGAAGTCAGAGAATACTTCCCTGAATCTTATGGGCTTTAGCAAGGGATGAAGTGCTCCGGAAGATTGTGAATCTTCCAACAAGGCTCAGAATAGGAAGATTTCGCACTTCCTGGTTTTGCCCACTGATATTTATTGTCTCATGCCAGTTGGGGTGTGAACTGTGGTCAAGACTGAATTCGTTAGCTATTTTTATGTGGTACAGTTACCAAATAGCTGTGATATTTAATCTCTTTGGAGTCTGAAGCAGATTTCATTTTGCTTATAGCAGTCAGCTCCTAGAGAGCTGAGACAAATAAGCTCTTTAGAGCAAGGACCAATATATTTTCTCAGTGATGCTACTGCTGTGAATTTAGAACATTTAGAAAGCTCTGAAAAATAAATGTTGAAAGCTCATTATAATATGGAGGACCTTTACATGTATACTCACATATTTAACTTACTCCCATAAGTACTACAGAAGCCATTGGACTATATGACTGGATTTGGTTTTTTTTTTCCTCTGCTTCTTGTGAACGCAAGATATTTGCTTTGCACAAGCACAAAATCAAACGTTAAAAACATCCAGGAAACAAAGTTGTATTTTGGCAGTGCTTTTAGTGCAATGGCTTGTTGGTAGAACCTTTTAACTTAATCATGTCTAGCTCAAGATTTTTAAATGCAAAAATGCAACAACCAAAAAAGTAAACATGTTGATGCTAATTCTAAGAAAGCAATCTTACTAGATTAGATTACTTTTGTTGTAATATAGTGTGTAGTGTTTATAATGAATACGCATTTTCATCAGATGATTGGGCCAAATTTAGATATTGCTGCTTAAACTGTAGTCTGTCTATGCTTAAGAACTCTATAAGGGTGCTTTCTGGACATATAAATTGTTATTAAATTTTCTGAAACAAAAAGTAGGATAAATACATAGGTATTAACGTGCCATCAGATCATTACAATGACAGAAATGAAATTTCTCAAGTGCTGCTGTTCTGTATATTAGTATGTTACTGTTGAACCTGTAGCTTCTCTTAGATTCTGTGACTCATTTGCTAGAAGGAGCCCCAGAGCAAACAATTCACACATAATCAAAAAAACTTCTGTGAAAGCAAACTTAGGACACATCTGAATCAAAATTTAGCCATTTTAGTTGCTTATGACAAAATCTCACACAATCGCATTAGCAGGAATTGGATTTTAACAGAGTTAATCCCAGTGGGCATTCTTGTAAGTGAAAGTATTTGTAAAGGGGATACTGAAAAGGAAAGCATCAAGGACATGCAATATGGTTTCCAGTCTGAATCAGGCTGCCCATGTTTGGTATTTGCATTACGATTTTGCTTTGGTAAAAGACAGGGGAGAACTATAGGAAAAACTTTGACAGTTTATTTTCCATGGCAGTTGTGCTTAACTTGTTCAACATCCCCACCCCCAAAACCTCTCAATAAGTCCCAGAAGCTTCACAGATACTGCAGTGAGTGGGATTTTTTCCTTCCTTTATCAAGAAGTAAGAGCTCCTCTGCTCTTTGTTTATTTATTTTATAAACGTCTGTTATTGTCACTTCTTTCACAGCAGGAGGCTTGTTTTTACACAAGATTCAGCATGGCCCCTTTTGTATTGCAGTGACATGAATGATTGTTGCAATTCCAACTGGAATCGAGGATCAAATATTCAGACCACAGCATAGTCTCGATCAGAGGCTGAGTGAACTTTGCCAACATAACATTTAATGGTTTTGTTGTTTTGGCTTTTTTTTCTTCCCCAGCATGCATAGACTTTTGTAAGGAAAGCCTATATTTAAGGGCGCTATCCAAGCAAAGGTGACAGGAAGGAGCATAGTGACATGGCCTTGAGCTCTATTTACATGTTCTTTTTTGTTAACATTTCAAAGGTTTCGCAGCATTTGAATTGTAGCCTTGGTTGTGCTTCACTGGCCTAGAGTCAGTATTCTTATTCACATTAAGAAGTTACACCTGGCAAAAAGAAGTTCCTGGCTCTTGAGTTTGCTGAGAAAATTGCATTTTTCTATCTATATGTCTTTCTCTCTTCGAATGGTTTCTAGTGGTTTTAAATGTTTAGGATTTTTGCAGCTTTTTTTTCTACCTGGGGAACCATACCTCTTAAAAATCACGTGTGAGAAATGCTTCATTATTGCATATTAGCAATATACTTAGTATCAGCTCTTTCATTATCTGTGGCTGCATTTTAAACAATGAAGCACTGGAGCTGTCAGACTGAATCAGATGCTGCCTGTCCATATCCTGTTTCCAGTGGTGGCCTCAATCATATGGAAGAGAAAGATACCATAATCTTACTGAACAGTCATTCGCAGAATTACCTATCAAGGAGTGTTTTGTAACCCCAGGTATTTAGTGGTTGATGCTCAGATTTCCTGAAGCATGTAAATTTATATCCATTATAATTTCTTCTTGTTATCAGTTTAACCTCAATTACTGAATGTTCTCTTGTTTTGATGCTACGAATGGTATACAGGAGGGTCCAGTCAACCTCCTTTGTAGCCTGCCTTCTCTGCGGTAGAGGATGTGAAGTAATTGCAGTTTAATAGTTTTTTTCTTGTCATTTTCTGAATCCCTTCTTTAATTTATATCTCTGTTAAGCTGTGTAGCCATGACTGAACTCTCCAAGTAAACCTCACTATTGATTTATGTAGTGTCATTGTAATTTTATTCTTAGTCCCATTTTTTATACATCCTGACAAATGGTAAGCTTTTTCTGTTGGCTGCTGAGTAGCAAGCAAATTATTTCCAAAAGCTATCTGTAGTGACACTCAAGGTTTATTAACAAATGGCTACAGCTGATTTAGAACTCAATGATGTGTGTGAGCAATTCTAGGTATTCCTGCCAGTGTGTGCTCCCTTGCATTTGTCAATAGTCAATATTTTTCTATGATAAACCCGTTTATCTAGCTTTGTGAATACTCTGTCTCTTCTTTCTGCTTGTTTATCTCAAATCATTGTATACCATCTTCAAAGTTTCAAGTCTTTCTGCTCAATGCTCTCTTGCTCCCTTTTTTGAGGAGCACTGTGTTATATAGACAAAGTCCCAGGTTTGTATACGTATAGGTACACGTATAGGTTGGTCTAGAGTACTAATTTATTGGCCTTTTCCAGTGTGTAATTTTAACTGTTTCTTTCAATTTGGTGTTTTTAATCCTTAAGAGTCCCTTCACTCCCCTTTCTCCCAGTGCTTGCCTATTGATCCCAAGTTCCTAAAGTCTTTCAGTCTTTCTTCTAAAAACTCTATCATGACCTTCAATAGTCTATACACAAGGCTAATGTATCTGTTTTGGTAGTAACTACTGTTACTTTCTGTATAAGTATTAATAATAACAGAATGTAGAGATTTGAACATACTTTACAAAAGTATCTTGTATAACAGTATCCATCCTGAATGCATTTATTCTACAAGGTTCTTAAAACTCATGTATTTCCCTATTACATAGGATCATACTATGTGTTACTGAGCCAATATTTCTGGTAGTTTGAGATGAAGGTTAGTAACTTCCAACACATGCTAAGTTGAATTCTTGTTATCATCCAACTGTAAGTGAAGTCACTGACTCAGTCACATAGAAAGCCCATGTCATAGGGGACTAAAGTCTTTCAAATATTAGCTTAGCACAAAGTGAAAATTGGAATTTCTCTTTCTTTAGAACTTTTGACAACTGATTTTATTATGAATTGAGACAGAGGGAAATTGCATTACATTTTTCATACAAACTTCTGCATTGCAGTTCAGCTAAAGCATATTTTATTTCATTATAATGTCGTTTTTAAAAATCTGTAAAATGAAACAGAAAAATGAGTATTTAATCTGGTGGCTCTGCAATTATGTCTTCTGATATTAAAAAGAAAAATAACAAATACAACTAAAACTCTGTTTTTAATATTTTCATCATTATTATGATATATGACTATTCATTAGGGACTGTAGTGCTAAGACAAGGGGTAACAGGTTAAAACTTAAACAGAGGAAGTTTAGATTGGATATAAGGAAGAAATTCTTTACTGTGAGGGTGGTGAGGCACTGGAATGGGTTGCGCAGGGAAGCTGTGAATGCTCCATCCCTGGCGGTGTTCAAGGCCAGGTTGGACAGAGCCTTGGGAGACATGGTTTAGTGTGAGGTGTCCCTGCGCATGGCAGGGGGGTTGGAACTTGATGATCTTAAGGTCCTTTCCACCCCTAACTATTCTATGATTCTACGATTCTATATATGTAGTCAAGTGCCCTCAGTCTGTTATAGCTTCATGGCAGATGTTTTAAGACTAAGAAAACTTGTTAGGAGTTACCAAACTTAGCATTATGATTGTTTTTCAAAGTGTCTAAGACTTAAAAAAGATAGTTTAAATGAAAACAAAATCAAACCATGGCCTACTAAAGACATGACCACTATCATTCTTCCTTTATATGATGGTATTGCAATTTATTCTGGGCATTACCAGTAGGATCTTCACTTTTTCTTGTATTTCTTTATGACTTATACTTTTTCTAATCTTTCCTCTCCTCAACCACCAATAAAGAAGTATCCAAGACCTGCGTGAGAAACAACAGTGTGCAGTTATAACTGACTGTTATTTTTAATATGCTATGCTAATACAAAACACTTGAGCTTTGCTCAGCTGCATGATATAGAAGAGTTGAACGAGTTGAATGTTACAATGCTGAAAATGTTCTTTCAACATTACAAGCTAAGAATGTTTGATTGGAAATGTCAAAGTGACATTCTCATCTTAATTTTTATTTATTTTCTTTCTTGTGTTGCCTGTATTGTGCTCTGAGTCACAGTAAACATGTTTGCTTTTAAACTTGCAATGAGATACCTTAGCAGTAACAGCTCTCTCTTTAATGCTTGCATGAGTCTGCATATTTTCAGACTGGGATAACCCTTTTAGTCATCTACAAGTCATTCCTTTGGTTCTGTTACCTAATGAACTGCCTACAGAACTCCAAAGAATTCTGTTCAAAGATTAGAGTATTCAGAAGAATTACTATTACTCATTCCAGAAAAAAATAGGCATATGTGTATGCTTCACTAATAGTTGGAAAGACTCCTACATCAATTTTTTTTTCTGTTAGAAATGCATGATTTTTATGCAAATTACAAGCTGCGATGCCACCACTTTAAAGTGAGATGGCAAAAATATGCATATTATGAAACCTTACAGATAATAAAGAAGATAATTTCTTTCTTTTACTAGAAAGCTGTTTCTTATGTCAAAGCTCGGTCCTCTCAAGGATTTTCTATGACAGGAATAGTGTTGTTTGTTCCTCTACTTTTTAGCATTTCATCAGTATACAATGACTACTGGATTTTTGTTACTTTTTAGCGAAAACTGAAATAGAACTAATTGTTTTAAAAGCTGAAATTCTTACAAAAATACCAGTCTCTTGCTTTAACATTGTTAATTAAAGCAGGATATTTTGACTAGACAACTAATCAAAACGATGAGTTACAAAACAGTACCCTTGAGCAGCAGAGGTGCCATGCAGATAAATCCCTATGTGATGCTGTCACTGTGTACATCCAGGAAGCTTTCTGCCATGTACGTCCTGAGCATACTATACAGCAGTTTTCAGAAATACTGAGTACCCTTCATATGCTTTCATAAGTCAGCTTCTCCTTGAGCTGCTTCCCAAAATGCTATGATTGGTCATAGAGGTGGGAACAAAATTTCAGAACCTCTGTAAGCACAAGAACAAGGCAGTTGTAGATTTCTAAACTGAGAAATGAGTTCATTGAAGTACATGTACCTATGGAATTTGTAAATATTTGGGGAAGGAGAGGCTAAGAAAAACAAAGCTACCCCAATACCTCAGTGATTCCTGCAAACATTTTTGCTGGTGATGTTTAATTGCTGCTAAAGGATCCATAACAGTTGAAGGATGTCATTAATCCTATGGATGTAAATTCTCTCTAAATTAAGAACAGCCACACCTGTTTTCAGTAGTACGAAGTCAAGAGCTGCTTCTTTCAAAAATGAGGAAAAAAAATCTGAACTAAATTTGCAGTAAAGTTGTTTACTTTTATAGGCATTCTGATTTTCCTCTTCTTGTTTATTTTGAGAGTGGGTGCCTCTGTATTTATCTTCTGCATAGCCTACTCCCTTTAAAACAGCATGAACATCCCAGAACATCTGAGAGTCTATAATCTTGGAGAGAATTACATCTTATTGAACTTCACCAGTGCTACCCAGGATGCAGAAACACATAGTGGCAGCTTTCCTAAAAAGGCCCCAGAAGGATGAGAGAGAAAGGTATCATGCATCCTAGGAAACAAAACAACCTCTATTTTATTGTGGTAGAATGTGAGGCGGTATAACTCAAGAGAGCCTGCCCAGATCTTCAGCACTCTCTTTGTTGCATATAATAACTTTTTAGAATCTCCCATGGGTGACAGGAATAAAGCACAAATCTATAAACCGGTGACCCTATTCACCATTATGTTGATACTAGCCAGAAGAGGGCAGTACTTTATATATGCTCTAGCAGGTGTAGATTTTGCCAGCATATTGGATGTGCTGTGAGGTGCATTAGATTTGCTAAGGCCAGTAAATTGAGTGATATAAGTATTTTACCCAACATGCTAATGCACTTAATGAAGTGCATATAATCACAATGCTCAATTTGTAATAATTGCCAAACCTCATAATTGCTTCCCTTATATTGTAGTTTATGGATTAAATCCTTTCAGCCCTTATTCAGGAGGTAGAAATATTGTTCAATTTCAGTTAAATTAATTGGTTAATGTTGTTCTTTTTCCAAAATAATTTGCTTTGCAAAATATGATGTCCCTTTCACAGAATTAAGATGCTGAAGTCAACCTGAAGATATTCTTTCTGTTGCTAAAATAGATGCAAAAGGTGTGTGTGTGTTTTTTTTTTTTTCCTTAAATGCAACATATTTTGTTTAAAAATAAATTGTAACCTGCAGAGTGGTATCAGTGGCACAAATTTACAGACTTAGGTATGGACCTCTTATTGAAGTTACTGGGCTTTTCATGATTAAATCATAGAATCATAGAATAGTTAGGGTTGGAAAGGACCTTAAGATCTAGTTCCAACCCCCCTGCAAATCCCTTCACTGTTTTGATTTTTCAGTTAATCAGATGTATATGTGTTAGCCGTGGTATCTGTATGGAGGCTGTTAAAGTCATGGGACTCAGAAGATAATTTTTTTCCCATGTGGACCTTGGTAGAGTCTGAGCATGCTGGTGGCGGTGGGATTTTAAGTGATGATGAGTGTTTAATTCAGGTGCATAATGAATAATGAGTAATGGTTGGTTTTCCACAGTAATGCCCATGAAATTATAAGATTTATTAACTAAGGGCAGTTTATTTTGAGTTGTCTCAGCTTTCTTTGTCTTTCTGTGATAAACAAAGGAGACAGTTATCTGAAAGAAGGACATTTGGGTATGTTCAAGAAATGTGTTAGTGATGGAAGAGCATCAGTTCCCATATGTGCACTTGCCAAAGGCACTGCAAGCTTGTGATAAGCCCCTCTGGGTTATTTGCACCTCAGGTGCTTCTCAGGATGAGTGGTGAAAGGCATTCAAGGACTTCTCTGATGGGTAGAGAGCTGCCTTCTGTTTCCTTCTAAATAACTCTTTTTGCTCATTCGTTATTTCACTTGTTATACAGGCACAGAAACGCTTGTACAAGGGGGAGATTATGTACAGGCTTAAAAGGTAACATACATCGTGTCCAAATAATTTGTTTTCCTAGGCCAATTACAGAGAGTCTGTACTGAATAATACTGGGAAAATGAGAAATGAAAGAAGGGGAAGAAAGAACATAAACAAAAGGGAAAAATGCTAAGTGGTTTTCTTCTGTTATCTATTATCAGCCTTTAGCTTACATTATGTTCAGCTTAATGAAGTACTTTACAAAATATGGTTATGTTTTCTTAGGGAGTGATTCTCTAGCCAAGTGTAATGTTTTGCTGAACAGGGAACTAAGCCCCTGATTTCTGCCTCCTGTAATGTAATTTATTAATGGGAAGGAAAACAAAACAAGTTTCAAGAAAGGATTTTGATCAGTTTATAAAAAGGAATGCTCAGTATGTTTGTTTGAGTCCATGTGGGATTTGAGTCAGAAACCAAGATGATCCTTTCACATGCTGCACTCTTCTTAGACTTTGCTCAGGATCTGGGGACAGAATGGTTGTGCAGGTTACAAACTTGAAAGTTGAGCTTGGCTTCCATATGTCCCATAATCAAATTAACTTTTTTTGTTCCCCAAGCCCTGAGTTTCCCATTTCTTTCAGATGGCATTCTGACTGACGACTGTAATTTCATTCCATCTTAAATGGATTTATTCAAATGAAATTGCAAATCTTTAGTAAATGTTCCTTTTGGTGAGGCACAAAATCCTTATGCTCTATCTCACTCTGTCTTAACTAACAGAAATGAAACTGTCCACAAACACTGTTTTTTCACTCCTGTTACAAAATATGATTTTCAAATACAACTAAGAATGCAGGTTTTCTAGCACAGAGAGTGTATTCTATACTAAGTCACTTTTTGAATTAGAAAAGTTTCCTACTGAAATAGTTGTAGTTTTGTGGACTAGAGGGCAGATCAGATTTCATATTAGTGACTGCTTTTGTGGACTTTTTGTTAATTAACTAAAGAACCAGAACATAGACAAGAAATAGTTCTATGTAATAGCAAGCATTCATCTCTGCAAGTGAGCTCAAATCTTAGTTGTTGGTGCAAAAAAAGCCTTTGTTGTTTCCAAACTTCCTATTAGGGGTATTCCAATATTATGAGATCTTCACAATTCACCATTTTAACAATCTATGCCATGTGCAGTTGAGCATGATGAGTTTACACAGTGCTGTTACTTTTGCTTCCCCAACATTATTAATTCTCCTTAGTCTTCTACAAGCTCTGAATTTCCCACTGTTCTAATTCATTCCTTTCCAGTCATGTGAAAGGATTTTATACAGTGAAGGAATACAAATAAGACTGATACTACTAACAGCCAGCATGATGAGATACCAAGATTAGCCTCAGCCCTTCCTTCATTAATTTGCTTGATCAACTTTTTATTCTTATTGAAATTATTGTTCACTGCTTACCAAATGGAAAAGAAAGCAGTCACTTCATTGCAGAAGCAGTGTGAGGGGATGGAGGGCCTGAACCTATAATTTATGTATTAAAGGAATCCTAAACCCACTGACTCTTTCTCCAATGTCCTGCAGGAGTAAGAAAAATGACACACCAAAATGCTAAAATGGCATATATTCAGCTATTTTTTGCATTTAATGTAAATTCATTATAAAAATGAATATCAGGTTTGACCTCTTGATTTTTGATTGCTGGCATCTAACAAGCAGAACACAGTTATCTTAATAAAAGTACTTTTGGAAGGCAGAAAAAAAAGCTTGTATTTGTCCATCCATAGCGGATTTATGAAAAGAAAGGAAGTAAAGATGTCTTGTGGACTTGCACTGTTTTCATACCTCAAGGTAGTTGCCAGTTTTGCTGCAGTGTTTTTTACTTTTGATTTAGTTTTAGATGCAACATCCTGTGCTAGTTCTCCAAGAACTGAGTAATTCCTGCTTTTATAGGGTTTTGCTTCTTTGTGTTGTGTTACTGAGCTTAAGATGTGCAGCATATATATTTGTGGTGGCGGCAAAGAGTGGAGTGGTGCTCGTATGAAAGTAAAGGCAGAGATCATAGTTGCAAAGCTGATGGCAAAGTACTAAGTGAAATGAAAGCATTACGGAAGCTTTATACTACCATGACATATTTGTGGTGGAAAAAACCCCTTTAATTTCTCATGAACTTGCTCATGACAGTCTTTCACAGCTAGAAAAGGGAAAAAAAAGAAAGCAAGAGACGCAGTTTGTTGATGATAAAGAGGAATTAAGGATGAAGAAAACCAATATTTGTAAGTCCAGAGTCTTATTTACCAGAAAACAAAATACAATAACTTGAATGTACAAACTTACCTACGTTGTTACAGAGTTCCTTAAAAACAGTTGCTGTTAAAACAGGATATCTACTGTGAGGAAAGAACTGTATTTGTGTCCAGTCCCTTGTTAATTTAGCGGCTCTTAGTTTGATCAAATATGGGTTATATTCACAGGAATTTCTGTGACAAAAGAGACCCCCCAGAGTCTGGAGGATCATAGAATCATAGAATAGTTAGGGTTGGAAAGGACCTTAAGATCATCTAGTTCCAATCCCCCTGCCATGGGCAGAGACACCTTGCACTAAGCCATGTCACCCAAGGCTCTGTCCAACCTGACCCTGGACACTGCCAGGGATGGAACGTTCACAGCTTCCCTGCGCAACCCATTCCAGTGCCTCACCACCCTCACAGTAAAGAACTTCTTCCATATATCCAATCTAAACTTCCTCTGTTTAAGTTTAAACCCGTTGCCCCTTGTCCTACCACTACAGTCCCTAGTGAAGAGTCCCTCCCCAGCATCCTTGTAGGCCCCCAGCAAAGACAAGTTTCAGAGAAGACAGAAGTCTCTGACAGGATCGGGAAAAGAGAAATTAAAGGAGAAGGTGTGTGTGAGAGAGTGATTGGTTTGCTTTCTTGTAGGAGGAATTACACCTGTCTAATTTTTACAGTGAACGAAGTCAAAGTCCCTCTTGTTGGATTTGGATCTGCTTATTTTCTTTCTTCTTTTCCTCATTTCTTCCACACCTCTCTGTCTTTTGCTATGAACAGAATCCATATTTTCATGAAAAATGGACATTGATTCTAATGGAGTGTTTTTAGATTTACATATGGTAAATCTGAATAGGATCTCAGTGATCTTCTGCAGAAGGGAGGCATAATAGGAGAATAAGATCTTCCTCTGCATTTTTCTGTTGACTGCCTAAATTCTTTAGGGGGTCAATTTAAGTGGACTGAGAAGTACCCATTTGGACCCAGACATTTAAAATTTCAGTCAGGCTTTGCCTAACTTAATCATCTCATTAACAGGATTGTATTTCATCCCATGTGTATTCTATGCCAATTGAAGAACTCTTGTAAGAAAGAAATCAGTGAGTTTTTATCAATCAATTATTTAATATTATGGAATGCAGACACCATTTTATTTAAGGGAAGGAATAGTAAATGTCTGAGTTTTTCTTGAAATAGAGGTCAGTGAAATTTAATTATGATTAAAGTAATTATCCACAATTCACAAAACATAAAAGCCTTAATGCAGCTGAATAGGGTCTAATCAAAGGTCCAGATAGCTCAAGTCTCTCTTTTGGGCAAAGGCATTTTTCAGAAAAAACCTAAGGAATAGGGTGTATGTGCAGAGTGATTCACCAGGATTTTCTAGACCATGGAGTATATCTAGATCATTTGTTTAATAGCAATTTGATCAATCTGTGCTCCCTGAATTTATTTGATTTTTGTAGGAGCCTGAGACCAGATAAAAGGCTTTGAGATTTACTAAACTGCAGATATCTCTGTCTCTAAACATTAAAGAAACAAGAAATTCTGTGGGAAAGGTCATAATATAGTCTTGCTAACTATGGCTTGGTATTTCATGGTTGAATTGGTTGAGAATTTTGATTAAAGTTTTATCTGTCATTGGGGCATTTGAAGTGAGTCTGTCCTGTCTGGATGCTATGGTGCCTTGCAAAGCTGAAATTACTTTCCCTCAGTGAGACCGCTAACTGGATCTTGTCTGTAATCAGCCTTGTGCTTTCACCAAAGATGAATGTACTTAATAAGCTTTTGGACCTCTATCTCTCTGTCAACTTTGGCAAAACTGTGTAAAAAGCTGTTAGACTTCATGCAATATGCCAGGAAAAGGCTATATCCATCCACACAGAATATGATAGTCTGATTGCATAAGTTTAGTTTCTTTAAGAAATAAAGAATAAAAATATCTGGAATGTGGAAAGTATACCAATAATGTGGTCAAAAATTGATTTGAAGTGTTAAGTGAATGGCCTCTTATTTACCCCCTGAAATTAAAGCTGTTGTAGCAAATACTGTTTGGTTTTTTTTTGTTGTTATGTTAGTGGTGGTGGTGGGCTTTTTTTCCTCTTAGAAAGTAATTATTTGAGATAAAAGGGAGAAAAAAAATCTCTTTCCAAAATTATCTCCCCTGAAAAGAGAAAAATAAAGGAGTCAAATGAAGGACTTTAATTATGAATTATTTATACACTGTTTATAAGATGCTGAAAATTATCAGTGCCTACATCTTTCATGCATGGCAATATTTACTTTCCCTATAGTATTTGTGGCATTCAGAACTCAGCGTGGCATACTGTAAATATCGCAGTAACTGTAAGTACTGTGTGTGGTAAATGTCAAGATTTTAATTGCACCTACTAAGCTATAGTCTGCTCACCGCTTGTTTGGAAGAAGTGTGTAGTGAGCATCTCCCCAGGAAATTACATGATGAAGGGATTCATCAACATAGTTTACCTGATGCTGCCCTGTGAATGAAATTGTTAGTATGTAGCTTTAGGATGTAAAAAACAGAAGCTGAGAAAAGGAAGAGGAGAAATGTATTTTCTGTGATAGTGTCCCTCCTACATACACACCAATTTAATATCGCTACAGTTATATAAATTGTCAGTGTCATAATATGCTTTTTGCCTAGTTGCTTCCTAAATTCTTCTGGAATATAAATAAAGAGGCCATTGTCAAAGACTGCAGCTGGAAACAAAAGTAAAAGAATTTAACTCCCTGCACTATTCTCAGCTGATTTAAGTGTTTTCTTCAACTGTGAACAGAATTCAGTTCTTACTATGCAGGTCTGACTTGGTCCCTCACAGTTCTGACATTTGTGGGTATTTTTCACAAAGATTCAAATAACCCAAGGTCTACCTGAGGAACAGGCCTGTTTGTTTGTACTAGGACAGGTAAAAGGTCTCAGCAGTCTGCCACTGTAGTTACTAGTGACCAAGATGCACCCATTGTGGAGGTGTTCTTGAAGTGAAGTTGCAGCAGGTTCAATGTTACCTCCTTCCTCTGGCACCACGGATTAGAAGAGAAAGTACTCATACTTCAGTTGTTTTACAGCACCCATTGCCTTAATTCCCCAGCACCAGGGAATATAGTGGTTTTCTATTGGACTGATCTTGTCTCACATGAAGACTTACAAAGGTACTGAAGAGGGTTTAACCCTCCCTCACATTAGCCTGAGATGTGTAGTCCAGTGTTTCCTGCATTAACAGCTCATACACGTGTCCTTTGCCTCAGCTCCTCTAAAGCAAAATAGAAACTGAAGTAGTGAGCTGTGGCCCATGAGTGTTTTTACATTGTGTTCATTGCTGTGACACTGTGGGCAAAAGAGCTGCATTTTGTCCCTCAAAGGTGTTTCTTTCTCTGCCTGTACTTCCAGTTCTGTCAAAAGAGAGCTGCAGGATAGCTGGCGATGTGAAACAAACCCCAACAGACCTGAACCTTAGCACAAAAATGTCCTATGAAGAAAACTTGAAACTCAGCTGCTAAAAAGATTTTCCCATAAGTTCTCAGCCCCTGTCAGTGGCTTTTAGGTGTTCATCTCTGGGGCAAGATTGCTCTGCAGATGTTCTTCTCTTGCATTACGTGAATTGCAGTAATGCTTTGTTATTTCTTCAGCTTGCTGGTTTTTGGAAGGTGTTTCATGATAGGTCTTAAACTTTTGGCTGTTATTGAATGGAGGCCTAAAGTGATTTTCAGTGGATCTATTGTCAGAATGTTTGCCGTCACTGGGAATGAACTTGAGAACCGATTCGGTTCCATCTAATCCCGTGTTCCTATGTATCCAAGCATAGTGTCCCCTGAGTGATAGAAAGATATAGCAAAGCTGTTCTTTACAAGGCAAGCAGAGATTTTCCAGTTTTATTAAGATTTCCCAGGAGGAAGAAGTCTGTTAGAGATGACTAGAGAAATATTGATTATGTTGGTAGTATTCTCAAGTTAGCATTTCGAGAGATTTTTCATAACATTTAAATGATATTATTGCTCCTTTTCAGAACACCTAATTGCATTATGCATAATCTGACTGTATGGAAAAAATATGTTGAAATTTGGAAATGGATGAAATAAATGCTTGTGTTAGTCCCATAACATAGTATTTTGTTCTAGAAAGAAAAAAACATCTTTAATTCTTTACACCACCGGAGAAGGGGGAAAGCTGGATTCTATTTATATCCATTATAACTCTGCCCCAGTGATTTTCCGCACATTGCTTTGTTGTGTTAAGTGCTCATGTTCAATTATGGAAATGATGCTTTAAGAAGAAGCTCTTTTTAATGCATAGAAGTTATGAAGTCAACAGGCTGATGATCACTTTAAGGGGACAGATGGAGGCAGAACAATTCAGAAGTAATAAGGTATTCTGTGGGTTACAATTGGATTCTGGGTCATGGATAGACTGTCTGCTATACATATGTGAACAGGCATTGCAAGTACCTCTTGCTGTTGACTGCATTAGGATCCCAGGGCCAGAGAGCAGTGAATAAATTAACCAGATAGCTTGGATATGTCTGTCTCTTTGCAGACCACCAAGTGATGATCCTGCTTTTCAGAAGCCAGTAGACACCAGAGCCTCAGTGTAAGTATAGGTAAAGTTCTTTATAGTTTAACTAAGAATAGCTTTTGATGTTCAGCTGTGACTGGATGATTTTTTCAGACTGATTATTCAGGTTGTGTAAAGAACAAGAGACATGGTATGTGCTGCTCCAAAATAGATACCAGCACTGTAGAAAAGTAATATCTATGAGGAAAGGGCCTACTCAGCCTCACTGAAAGGAAAGGAGAATATAGATATTTAAAAAGCTTTCTCAGCTTGTCATGATGTGTTCCAAGCATGGCATTGAGGTAAAAGACACATCCTGTAACTGCCTCTGAGAGGCAACGTGGCAAATGTTAATAATGACATTCCCTAACTTGATAACTGCAGAACAGGTGTATGACGTTAATTTTCCTTCCTGCTGAGGCACATAATATAACATCCAGAATCCCTTATTAGTTTTTTGGGGAATTTGACCTGTTGATGACAACAAGAATGACCTAACTCAACTCAAGGGTTTAGGATATCTGACATAATGAAATGGGCCATACTGGAAACATCTTTCTTCAAAGCTTGTTGAAAATAATCTATTCCATTTGCTGTTGAAACCCTGATGCTCTGGTATTTTCAGTAAGAGCAGTGCATGTGCAAGCTGCCTATCAAGAAATATTCATGGAAAATAATTGGATACACCAGTTTTGAAACATGAGTCTAAGAACTGCACACTAATTGTGTCAGTGTTCAAGCATAAGAAGAGACAAAATTCAATGAATAAATGTTTCATCATTAATTACTGCCATTTCATAGGCACTCAGATTATGACAGGCATGTGCAAACCTTGCCCAAAGGTTATCTAATAAAAAAGAATGTGTTCCTGATGACTGCATGAATATTGGGTGCAGTCATCATCAGCAACATAATAAAAATTCTTTTTTTTTTATTTTATAAGAAGTTTGTTATTCAACATTTTTCCAAGCAAATGCTCAGTTACTCTCTGAACTCAATCTCTTTTGCCTCACCCAACATAACTTGGTTACTCCTAATGTACCCTTCTGTTTCTCCAAATTTCCTCTTGAGACATTTCTGCAATTCTATGAGCAGTTCATGCCTTCAGAGCCTTCAACGTGACTGAATGTGCTATTTTTTTCTTTTCATGGATGTGGCAGAAGGAAATAGGTTTTGCAGAATTATGGGATACAAGGGTCATGCATCCGACATTACAAAACATTTATGTTGTTGCTAGGTTGTTTTTGTTTTGTTTTTTTAATAACCTGATTAGAATATTATTTGTGTCTTTGTAGAGTTTAATTTATTTACAATTTTGTGGTTAATTAAAAGATTCATGCCATTAATAAAGTTTCTGCTTTTGAGGTGCCATCATTCATGTAAAGTGTGTTCAAGGCGTTTCCATGGTAAGGGCTGCAAGGTTAAGGAACAAAAACATGTAAAATTCTAATATCAGAATGGCTTTCATGATATTGTCATTTGAACAAAATGAACAAACAACTGCATGCACTACAAATTTGTACCACTGTAGCATTTAATTTTGTTGGTGGTGATCAAAACAGTCAGTGCATGCACTGATGCCATGTGTAGCAGCTGTCACACAATATCATTGTGGACAAATTTTCCTTTGACTGTAGAACATGAATTGCAACTAAATAAAATGCAGAGCTGAGAATATGGGCAAATACAGACTGTGATGAATTTGAAGCCTTTCTGGCAGTCAAAAGTATGGTGTACCTGTTGATATCTGGTGACAAAAACGGACAAATTTTGATTCAAACTGAAATTGCTTCCTGGATGTACTACATACAGATGATTTACAGCTTTATAATCTGTTAAAGTAGTGCTTAGAAGTAAAAGTAGAACTTGTTGTGTTATGGATTATGGTAAAAACCAGTTATTTTTTTCTATGTTTTAAATACTAATCTTGGAGTTCAATTATACAATTTAGACATAAAGAGCAAATGGAGGCAATGTATAAAATCTTTGGTGAGAAAGCTAGCTGGACTGTAAAAACACCATGGAAGAAGCTGGCATGGTTAAAGAACTACAAACGTTTATAGGAGTGAATTTTAAGAGGTATGAAAGATTGTTGTATGTATAAAACTGATGTCATCTCTCCTATTGCAAAAATCAGTCAATGTGCCTATCTGGCCCACAGTGATCATCGTGTAATAGCCCAGACTTACCTAAGGATCAGTTACGTTACATATGTTTTGACTTTCTATGTGGAGGGAGACCTTGCTGTGGAATCTGAACACATGGGAATTTGAGATACTTAATATTAAAATACTGATCTTTTTAAACACTGATGATATTTAAACTGTCACTGTTGCCTATAAATGTGTCTGAAACTCTGAAGTATTGGAAACTAATGTGTTTAGGGAATGTCATGTCAGAACAGTAAGTCATGCTCTATAATTACTTACCATAGTAATATATAGAGTGATATTTCAGTTCTCTCCTCTTGGTTTGTTGATCACTGATCCAAACTCTCTATCTACTAAATTTGAAGAATGTCTTTTAACAAGGAGGAATCAATATGTAGAGCATATACTTGTGTCCTCTCTTAAGTTACTTGCATAAGTCAGATGGGTTAGAAGGGTGATAATACATAACTTTGTGCCTTCTTTCTGAATTCAGAAAATCTTCTTGTATGGTTACTGGTCTGTATCTGTATTAAATGTACCTTCTTTCAACCGTCCTCCTCCCCCCCTTTTTTTGTTATTACTTCTGGATTACTGGGCCCCTGGTTGGTCTAATAGTATTAAGAATATGGAGGCAATCAATCTGGAGCCTCCTGAGTAGGACTAGTAGAAGACACTTGATCACTTTGACTTTGCATCTCTATCTCTTTTGGCTTTAACAAAATGAAGCTGTCAGGCCTTGGGTCTGCTGGGAATATTTATATTCTCACTCATTACACCGGGGAATTACAAGGCAAAACGGTGCAAATCCCCCGTGTGTAGGAAATAGTGTGTTGTTTGGTGTTTTTGATTGCATGAGTTTTTTAGAAACTGCAGCTAATCACAGATAAATTGTATTGTTGTAGTTGTTTGATGTTTTCCCAGGACACAGAGCAAAAGCATGGGCTTCAGCCTGTACTTTAAATAGCGTAAAGATTTGAGAATACTGAACAGATGCTCTTTCTTGTATCCAAAAAGACAGTAAATCAATCTTACAGTTAGTGTGCAATGCAGTGAAAGTGGAAACTTCTAAGTGGTAGAACACTGGTGGAAGCCCTCAAATTTGCAAGAAAATACCTCAAATTTGCTGAAGAACAGACCATATGTGGGTTCTTACACTTTACCACCTGTTGGTAGAGTAACTGTTCTTTTGAAGATAGTCTTTCCAAATACAGTTTGCTTGAAGATGCAGACTGAAAAGTGCTGAGAATTGGTGAGGTGTGTACTGAAGACTTCTCTAAATATAGTATCCTCATACAGTGGTCTTTGTGAAACCCTAAAATAACTTTTGGCATTTTTAAATTCAGTAGTCTGTTTTTATCTGCTTGATTTCTTAAAATACATTTGAGAATTCAAGCCCTACAATTTCTATGATGTATTTTAATGATATATTTTTAATGATATATTTTTATTTCTTTTTATTATCACCAAGACTATTTTAAACAAGAAATCTATTATGACAGGCATCTGAACTATGAAGAAAAGCTACAAAGACTAGGTTTGACAGAAAAAAATATAACTCTAACCCTAAGGGATTTATTATTTCAGCTTTTAATGCTTATTGTAGTATTTTACAAGAAGATACAAAGATGACACTTAATGAAGAACATAATTTAATTATAAATGGTTTCAACAAGTGTCATTCTGGACACTCTCTAAGCATAAGGTTACCTGTCTAGTTCAAGTGAATGCTTTACTAGTTGGGATGCCTTCTGTTACATTTGGCTGTATGTCCTAAAAGTGTTAACTGACTCAAGAAAATCTAACAAAGGCAGTGCTTTTAAATTCCCTGAAGCAAGAACAACTGATAAGCTAAGATTATTGTCTCTTCAAAAAGGGACCTTTAAATATTTCCTGAAGTATTGCAATTTATTATCTGTTTCATGAATATTTCATATGTAGGACTGCCTTCCTTCTAGAAAGTTTTAAAATTTTTAAAGTAGTAGAAGTTTGCCTGTGAGAGAATTAATTTGTACATTGCTAGAACGCAGACACTTCAGGAGTGGAACCTGCCATGGTTTTATAATTCACAACACCTAAAGCAAGGACTTAGGAAGAAAAGATAACACGTTCTGTTGGGATGGAAAGAAAAATCCTGAAGCAATGGGAAAGAAGCTGTAGAAAAATTTGGCCAAATTACTTGTTAAATAGAACACCTAATAGCGTAGCTTTATAGTATATATCAAAAGTGATGTATAAAATATGAGGTACCTGTTGAAAGAGGATAAGCAATGATACTTTTGAGGTTTAGAAAGATTTTTAATAAAAATGAAAGCATAAGAGGAAACTGGTTGTTAAAGGTCTAAGGTAACAATACCTTGACCTTTTAGATACATGACTACTGCAATTAATACAATTTTCATGTCAGTGAACTGCCAGCAGAGTTACAGATATATCGAAAGCTGAGAAAGGAAAGAAGGACGATATGCTTTTGTGTTCTTTAATATTCAGGTGTTTTGTTCACGGCACAGATTTTATTTTGGTTTCACTGTGTTAACAGCACCATAAAGGTTTTTTGTTGCGAAAAAAAGAGAAAAGAAATTGCAGCAGTGAAATAAGAAGTGTGCTGCTGTGGGTATTGGGAATGCCTGTATCATTTAAAGGCATTTTTTTTTCCATTGCAGTAACAGGAACACACCTTCGATAACGTGCATAGTAAACAGGTCTGTTTGCCAAAGGACATATTTTGTCAAGAGGCAAAATGAGATCCCTGCCTTGTTACAATGGCGTATGACATGCCCATGGTCATCCTAACGTTTAGGCAGTACGTAGGAGCAACAGGAACAGTAGGCCAAGTCAGGGCTGTGTTCATATCCCATTTCTGTATCCTCATAGGCAGGGATTATTAAAGGAGAGGTATGCTGCACTTGTTTCTGAAGCAGATCTGATACCTAGAAGTGCCAGAGCTTTTCTTGCTTATAGCTAAAAATTGTTGTGTTGCAGATAGAAACCCACTGAATCAGTCTGCCAAGCCCTTGGTTCACTGCTGGTAGCAGGCTGCTCTGGATGCACTGAATGGTGAAAACTGCCATTTTCATTTAGCAGACTGCAAGTTTATTCTCCTGGGCTGTCTCATCCTATTTATTCCCACTGTGTGTCCCTTCCTTCCTACCTCTCCCTTCTCTTACTGTCCTCCTTCCCTACTCTCTAACTTTCTCTTAACTTTCATCTTTCCTCCTGACTGCCGTATCAAAAGCTGTATGCCAGTAGCTCTTTTGTATGCTGTATACATTCTTCCTGGGTTTTGTTTTGATCTTATTTTGAATCAAGGGTCAACAGGCCAAATAATGTGTCCAAAGTATACGGTAAAATGATACAGCTCTGTAGATGTTACCAAAATGTAAATAATCACATGAATAATTATTCCTCTATTTCTTGTCCAAAGATCAGAAAGCTGTGATTCATTATGAATGCACAAGACATCTGTCTGGATACAGATATTATTGGTTTACAATGTACTCTAAATGCCACAGCTGCAAATTAAGTAAGAACTAATGATAAGAAACCATATGAAAACAGGGTGACAGTAACACAGTTATTGTAGTAGTCTTTGTTGTCTCACTGGTGTTCATATGAGAAGAATCTAGGGTAAGACAGAAATGAAGCTGCTAATATATATTTACAATGAGGGGAAACTTTATCTTAAGCATTTCCAAATATAAGTTCCTGTCTGTGGTATGTGCAGATGCTTTTACAGGTAGGCGTACAGGGTGGTGTTCACCTGCTCTACTTTTAAGTGTTCAAACACCATGTATTTGTGATGGTGTTAGTTATGATAAGCTGCCTTACAGATAGCATGGAAAGACGAAAGCAGCTTCAGAAGCCACTCAATTTGACTTACCTTAAATATTTGCAATGGGGTGAGATGAGCACCAGTCTTGTTTCTCCCCAGTGATGGTAAAAAGAGCCTGGATGGCTATCTTGTATTCTATTATCTAGCTTTTAGACACTGGGATTTTGATGATAATGCTGTCATCTGTGATTACCTGATTTATATGCACTTTTTGGAGGGCAGACAAAATATTCAGGCCTAGGGCTAGTGGAACATTTTGACAGTTTGTTTTTTCTCCCTATATGGTCTCACTCCACACAAACTGCTTCACAGCACAATGAAAATAAGAGCAATGAAGTCTATAAAGAGCAATCGGCTGAGTGCTTTCAGTGCTAACAGATGTTCAGTAGTGACTCTGATTTTGATTTGCTTTGGATCCACACCCCTGCTTTCTACAGCTGTCTGCCCAGCCTCAGTGCTATATGACAGAGTACCTATAATAAGGGTAGCAGAAAATATGGTGTTTCTGGGTCTCAGTCACCTCTTGGGCACAGTCATGCCATACCGATAAACTGGTAAATATGCATTGTACTTACATTCTAAGTCTGTATTGGTGTAACCATAACATAAACGCATGTTCTCTGGCAGAGAAGTAGGGTGGTCTAGTGCAGTGCTCTCCAAAGTGGAGTTTGCACACCCTAGTGGATGTGTGAGAGAATCCATTGGGGTGCAGGAAGAATTTTTTATAGTATTAATAAAATTAAAAAAAAAATAAAATTAGTAGTGTTTATTGAATCTTATCCTTTAAAAAATTGTGTTCCTGGGTATGTTTCTAATAATAATGTTAATAAGGTATTATTAATAATAGCAACAGTATGTTCTTTTTAATAATATGCTAATGCATGTATATATTTTATCTATACATATTGGGGTGTTTGCTTGAAATCTTTTTACTGATATAGGCATATGATCAAAAATGGTTAGAGTCCACTGATCTAGTAGGTATGATAGTATATAAACTCTGACAGCACGATTTACTAGAGGAAGTCTGTCAGACCCTTTCATTGTGTATTTGATGGTTTCAGGAAACTAAAGGCTTTTGCACTGCTGATCTCTTCTAATGCAAAAATTGGCTCCTGTTTATTTGAGGTAAACACTACCTTGAGCAATATATTCTCAGGGCAATAGACCTGTCACCATTTAGTGAAAAACGCAGCGTGGCCTCTAACGGAGTCTAGGGAGAGCAGAAGGAAGGCATGTTAAAGTAGAGGTTTTAAAATATGTTTAGGAAGAATGAATCATGAAGAAACAGATCTTGATAAGGAACCCTTGTTATGAAGTTTTAAAAGTAATAACATAGTCATCTTATTAGCAGGGTTGGCTGTGGAACAGACAAAATTGATTTGGAGACTACCTGTGCCTCCATCATTTTTGACAGGCAGTTGGGCTTGGATCCAAGTGTGTGTTTTGCCAATGGATTCTATCCTTTTAATAAAGCAAACTCACATACCTATAATACTTTGTTGATTTCATCTGTATAAAATCTGATATTTCCCTGCCTTTTTTTTTTTCTTTTTTTTTTACCAGTTTATGAACTGTCACAAATTATTTAACTTTAGTTTCAATTTTAGGGGCTAGATTTGCTCATGCTGGAATCAAAATGTCTAGTAAAGGCCTATGAGAAGTGTGGTGTGTACTTCTGATCAAATTTCAGAAGATGTCAAGAAGTCAGTGAAGCATCTCAGAGAAAGAACAGGAATGGCACAGTGGTGGTGTAAACTGTGGTAAATTGACATTGAAGTGTCTGTGAGTCTGGCTGTTCAGGAAGAATTGTCCTGTTTAGCTAGCAGCAGAGGCCATCTGTCCCAGTTTCTTACTGGAATGACTGTCAAGATCATGTTACATAAATTTCCTCTTCCAGTGTGGGAAAAGATGGCACTTTTAGTAACAAGGGAGATTGTGACTTCTTATCATTTTTCCAATCTAGCCACAAAATTTTTTAGAGCAGTTTGGGATCTCTGAATTTGGTTTTCAGAACTGATTTTCAGTTCATCTGGGAACCTGAAATTTTAAATGAAGTCTGTGGGAGAGGTTCCCGGCAGTCCTTTATGTGTCAGTCATAACTTTTTTTCCTTTCCTTGGAAGTTTCTTTTTTGAGGAATAGTTAGAAATTCTTTTCTGATGCAGAGCAGTGACATTGTTTCATCAATAATCAACTACTGAAATGTGCACGATGTTGATGTGAACCAGTAGCTGTTTTCCCAGACTGTTGGACAGTATTCCTGGGTTGTACTTAGAAACAAAAAACATCCGCTAACCTTTCCTAAGGTTACTGCTGAAAATGTCCCAGCTCTGCCTTCAGATTAGTCCAGATTTCTTAATCATGCTTTCCAAGACTTGAATGATGATATTCCTCTGGGAGAGTTGCAAGCTCTCCAGGAAGTATCACCATTTTCAACATTTCATCACTTAGAAGATGTCGCTTTAGGTAAGACGCATTAACAAATTATGAGGGGGTATAAATTTAGTGCATCATTTATAATGCTACAGTAACAGCCTGGATGCCTGCTTCTACCCTAAATGTAATGTAACTTGTCTCTGGAGCGCATATGTGAGTATTTGTTGCAAGGAAGTGGCAAATATTTTTTACTTTAATGTACCAACGTATCTGATTGTATTTGTCTGTGTCCCAGTTCCATAGATAGCCAAATGACGTACACAGTCCAAGCCTGAACTTTTCTGTGAGACTTTTTTTTCACACTGCTCTAACTCCTTTGGTGGCTTGATTTGCATTCTAATGTTTGCTTGGCTCAGTTGTCATTTTAAGTGAAAAAGTCATGGTCCTTCTGTTTCTATACTAGAGAGCACTGGTAGCATAGGTGTGAGAATCTGTGTCATAGATAACACACAAAAAATGGAGAACACAGACTATGAGGTAGAATGAACTTAAAAATGCATAAAATACACACCAAAACAAGGAGCAGCAAATGTTGTTGCTATTTCCTGAGTTCTCTTGGAAGGTATTTAGGACACATTCTTGGGTGAAGCATTTATGGCTTTGCTTTGCAAGTGTGCTCAGGGATCTCAAATTTCATGTTCATCTGGGCATGAAGTATACTTCTCATAAAGAAAAGAGAGAGGATAGGGTTAATGTCATCTGGGAAGGGAAGTGCGTCGTAACTTGCCAGTTTTGGTCTTCCAGTCTGTTCTGAGATACTTCTAAATCATCCAAAACCAAGAAAGATCTTGTGCTTATGTTCTTACAACCTGCATGAATCAATCAAGCTGCCTGTTTACTTGGGTTGCTTCATAAGACTGCAGTCTTGGCCTTTTCCTATCTTAATTCCATGAGATAGTTTTAGTTATTTTTTACTGCTAATAATGCCTGAAGGTTTTAATTGAGTTTTTGATCCGTATGAATTACTCGCTGTAGTGATAAACAGAGATTGTCTTTCCCCAAGACTTCATCGGACATGGAAAAAAGATGTGAATTATTATAAATGATGGCTGGACTGGAGGAGAGTAAATTACGAAAATGAATGTAAGGGAATATAAATCACTCTCTGTGCATTTCAGTTGTTTTATTTTAGCTAATATATAGTGAGATAGTCCTTTCTAGTAAGAAGATTGGCATTGATAATGAACAGATTATTTCACAGGGGTAGTAATGAAAGTATATATCAAGAAGGTGCTCTAAAGAGAAGAGAGAGAAAGTCTGATGGATTTTTCAGAGGTACTATCTTATCTGGTGAAGAAGGAAAATATACAATAAACAATTGACCAAAACATTTCTTCATAGGGAGGACTTTTCAAAATGAACAGCAGAGTTTGAATGTCTTGAGTTGTGACACTGCTATTAAAAAATATGCAGTGCCTTCTTTTGAGAAGATGTAGACTTTCACTGTCTTATTTTGACTAGAACCTGACTGGTGAAAATGGTGGCATGTTCTGCACTCATTACTGAAGCCTCAAGATGACATGAATCACAACATGGTTCTTGCAGTAATCTGTAAAGAAACTCTAATTCAGTTAGATTTTTGTGGTGCATTATAAAACAAAATTTGACATATGGCATATGGTTTTCCAGATAAAATTTTAAATATTACTAAAAAAATGATTTATTGTCACTAAATTCAGTAAGGAAAACACAAGTAAATAAAGGAGAAAGAATTAGCCTGTTTGTTAAAGTTGCACTAGCAGAGAAATTACAAAGATAAGATTTGAAGTAAACTAAAATTGATGTGCCATAGAGCTTTGTGGAGGGATTACACTGGTTAATACTACCACTACATCTTCAAATGCCTCTAAAAACTAATCACTGTAAAATCTGTTTCTTAGCTATGTTGATTATTGAGCTTTTTTTCTTATTTTATAATAATGTACACCTCCAAAATGGGAGGTTTTCATAACCCAAAAGTAATTAAATGCTCAAAAATTGTTTCGCAGCAGTAAAAAGGTGACTCTGATTATACATTGCAATTACATTTGGTCTTCTTGCAAATATGTATGCAAAAGCTAAAGTGTGCTGTGTTTACTGATGTTAAATAGGATTCTGTATAACTTCTGAATTTCTAAGTAGAAGGGTGTCGGAAGTGAAGGGACCCTAATCACCTGCTGTTACTTCAGAAATCTGTGGGTCTCTAGTGTGGCTTTCTTAACCTCTTGCTAACTTAGTGCTGTGCTTGACATGTGCTGGTGAGAAGGACAAAGTCATGCTGCATGCTCAGTGTGGGCTAAATTATTTCATTCACATTGAGCTTGAATTAGTTTTAGTGAGTAAATTGCTGGACCAATCCCACCATTTTTGTTGCAATTCAGAAAGGTGTCATTGGGTACGTATGACTTTGTAATTCTGCTCTGTCCCTTTGAATAATGATCTTCTGTTCCTTACTATAGCAAATAATCTTCATTTTTCCAGGAAAAAATAATAATCATAATAAAAAATGGCAATTACACGTTTACAACATGGACTTTTTAATGTAAAACCACTGAGATAGTGTTTCACAGAGCTGTACTGGCAGGTTCCTGGAGCAGATTTAAAGAATAGGCAGGAAAGAAGATTGATTATATCTGGGGAAAAATAATCCCAAACACCTTCAACAGGAAGAAGATTGATGGAAATCAATAATGTTGAAAAACAGACCTATGGGCAATAATAGACAATTAGATATAAGTTTGTTGTGAAATATGGCAGTAAAAGTCAAAGCAGCTTAGCACTGCAGCATATTTAGAGCCATCACAGCTAGAACAGAAGGTGATAATGCCCTTTTCTGAGCACTGCTAACACATCAGCTAGAAAAAAATGCCACAGTGCTGGGGACTTCAGAATGAGAAAGATGCTAAAATATAATTCAGGAAAGTGCTATGGATAACAACTGCTGTGGTGAAGAACCTGAAACTATTACCATGGGAAGGAACAGTAAAGACTGAAAATTATTTTTGATTAAAGCAGCTTGAAAAACAGGAATGTGTTTCATTTGTGGTGGTACTTGGTGGTTGTTTTCTCTTCTGGAAAATATGGTTTTATAGATACTGAAAAAATTGACATTATAACAAAATGTTGATCAAAGTGGAATTTTTATTTTTCTCTGTTTATTATTTCTTTATATTTCAATGTTGTTTAAAAACAGGTATGGTATTATTACATTAACAGAAATTACACTGATAGATAGTGTTAAGATACCATTTTATATTTTGTGCAGAAAAAGGTCAGAATTCAGTGGCTGAAGGAAAGGTGGTTAGTGATGTTTGGGTACTTTAGATGAAGTCATTTTATCTGCATCTTATGGCTCTCAAAAGGTATGGGTCTCTTGTTGCTCCCATGCCACACCTGCCAAGGCAGAGTCAGTACCTCAGGTGCTGCTGGGCCCACAGTTAAGTAGGCTTTTGCAGCACTTAAACCAGTTCTGCATGTCCATTTTGTGTGACTGAATTCTACAAGAAGCATTTAGATAACATAATTTCAATTTCTTCATATGGTTTCTTTCTTAATTTCTGTTCTTAGAGAAGATAGCAACCTGTCCCTCTCCCCCAAAGAGCAGAAATTGTCTCTATTTCCAATAGAAATCCTGCAAAATCATATAAAGATAACACAAGTAAGAAAGGTAAAGAATTAATTGTAGAATCAAAAGAGGCTAGCTAGGATGTCTAAGAATCAAGAAGGATCCCAATGACTGCTAGGACAGCTTTCGAGGCTGCCTACCTTCCTAGAGTATCAATCTGTATGTTGACTGCTTAGCTATCACAAGGAAGAAATACTGGAATTAAATGACTCTTTTACATTTCAGTTGATACTGTTATGATAAACCCAGAGCATGCCAGCCAAAGCAGACTTCAAAGGTGGATTTACTACTTCTTTAAGGTGACCGGGGGATCCTTCAGTAGACCTGAGGGAGGAATTTCCCAGTGCTGGGCAGGCACAGCACATAATTGTAGATATATAAGGAGTTTTGAGCTCTCCATGCACTTATAGGCCTTGGTGTGTAAGTTCAGGAGAACTGGTTTTCTTGGTTTTTCTTGAGGCCATTAAGTGTAATATCTCTGTATTTCGGATTATGATGATTAGTATGGATCCCCCTCTAAGTGACATCTACAGTTGCCCTTGCCTTTTCACCAGTGATAATATTGTTCTGGAATATTGTTCACTAATTCATCAACAAGCATTTCTGGATGACTGAAAGTGGCCACCCTAGTGGTATAGCCTGACGTGTTAGATGAGAGATTTTAACAGTGTTACCAGAACATCAGTAATAAACACAGGAATCAAGAAAAGGATTTTGCACACACAGAGACCAGATGACACTTGTTTGAGACTCAGGCATTCAGAGTTATTGTTATACACCATACTTATCATACTTAGATAATTTCCTTTCTCTCTTTCCTCTCACCCCACCTACCAGGTAAGAATGTAAATTTAAGAACATTAGTTTTATGGAAAGCCCTCCCGAAAAAGCTGGATAGCATCAAAGAGGAAAGGCATTTTCTGAGAAAGGAATGAGTAACTGGAAAGCAATTTGTTCTCGCCCTCTCTGTGTATGCGTCTTATGTACACTTGAATTCTGTATGTGAATGTACTCTTGAATGTTTTGTCCTGTTTTCTTTAGAGGGAATTGAGGTTGATACTGATTTTTTTTATGTTTTTAGTGCCTAAAGTAAAGATAGTTAATGAAAATTGAAGGCGTATAAACTTGTTTTCTTTAAAATCCTGAGGAAAAAGGATTAGAATAGAAATTATTTGGACTAAATAGCAATCTGAACTATGCATTTCAGACCAAAGGAATGGTATCTATTAAATATCTTTAACAGAACAATATTCTTCCAAACCAATAAATCTTTCAATGGATGAAGATGGGGAAGAGAGATAAAAGGTGATAAAAATTGAAACATTTTTATGGATTTTGCTACATTACTGTTATTAATGTAAGGAAGAAATATTTAAGTTGATTTAACAACAGAAAAGCATCAAGATACATAATAAATTGTGTCAAGGTGCACAACTGAAATGTAAATATGCTAAGGGTATTGTACCAAAATGCACTGCTACTCTATTAAAAAGTTTCCATGTATGCAACAACAACTGGAAAAGCACTTGTTATGGTTTTATGTTTTATTATGTGCAACATATTTTTTTTTCTATGTGTTATATATCGGTCTGTAAAATTTTTGAGGTTTAACCCTGACTGGCAGCTAAGCCCCACACAGCCGCTTGCTCATTCCTCCCTGGGTGGGATGGTGGAGAGAATCAGAAAATGAGAAAATTCATGGGTGGAGATAAAGCCACTTTAATAAATAAAGCAAAAGCTGTGTGCACAAGCAAAGCAAAGCAAGGAATTCATTCACCACTTCCCATGGGCAGGTAGGGCTTCAGCCATCTATTGGACAGCAGGGCTCCATCATACGTAATGTTTACTTGGGAAGACAAATGGCACCATTCTCAACATTCGCTCCTTCCTCCTTCATCCCCCAGCTTTACGCTGAGCATGACACCATATGGTGTGGGATATCCCTTGGGTCAGTTGGGATCAGCTGTCCCGCCTGTGTCCCCTCCCAACTGCTAGTGCACCCCCAGCCTGCTTGCTGGTGCAGTGGTGTGAGGAGCAGAAAAGGCCTTGGCTCTGTGTAAGCACTGCTCAGCAGCAACAAAAGTATCCTTGTGTTATCAACACTATTTCCAGCATAAATCCAAAACGTAGCCCCATTTGAAGCACTATAAAGAAAATTAATGTTATCCCAGCCAAACCCAGAAGAATATCAAAGAATGGATATTATTTAAGAAGAATTTTACTTACTTACATTCATAGTCTGTTCATGTTACTTTGCTTAACTACACCAGACTTTAAAGATCTGCAGTGCAGTGTGAAATTATTTAAAGTGCTGGTAGAGCACTCAGCATCATCACTCTCACTGGCATCTCCTTACCTTCAAGAACTGTATCATGCTACATAGCCCCGGTCAGAATCACCGCAATGAGAAAGGCTGGGAAGCTATTGAGCAAGTGGTTTTGGAAGTTTCAACCTCTCTTTCAACTGTCTTCCAAATAAAAAACCAGAGGTATATTTGTTTAATAAATTGCAGTTTCTCTGTCTTTCATAGTTTCTGTGGTTGAACAAATACTGTTATATGGCAGGCATGTTTGTAGGACATGTACAATTATGAGCATTGTGGCTCATGAACAGCACCTCAGGAAACTTGTGGTTCTGCAGAGTGAGCAGAACAATATTAATCAGTTAAAACAGGAATCTGTCATGGGGAGAACTTGTCAAGCAACCTGGTTACTTGAGCTTTCTTCCTAAATCTAATTTGACAGTTTTTACTTTATGAAATTACCAAAGCTGTGTTCTGCATTGGTGACATTATTTTGATCAAATTAATAATCTGGTATATAAATGATTCATAGCATATGACCTCAGACCCCTAAATGTGCTTGCTTAAGCTTAATTGTCAAATTCCACAGAAATACTACATTGCTCTGTGTTTGCGCATATGAGCACATACAGATGGTACCATCATTTGCAGATACTGTGAGTGTGTGGATATTGCAAGACCATTCTTCAAAAATACTGACCAGGATTTGAAATTTTCATTCCAATACAATGAATTTAAAGATTTTTTCAAGTCACACAAAGGACTGAGAAAATCTGTCTGGTTTATAAATTGTGCAAAAATGAGTATGGGCTGGTGAGACATTAAGCTGTGAGCCAGTTTAGGGTTCTAGTTGTTCATACGCCTGTTGTTGTCTTTTGCATCTCAGTCTTAGTCCCTTGTGGATGACTCACACCTGCTTTCTCAGCTAGCTCAGCAGAAACAATAGTGAAGACTATGCCGCAGAACTGTGATATTACTCTACAGGTGTTTTGTCATTTGAAAAAGACTTGCACATGGAGGTAGGATGAGGAAAAGAGTATCCTGCAGTTTAACCTGTGTCACCTTACTTAGTCAAGGTGAAAGACTAAACTGTTAAGTGGCCTATAAGGTTTGTGAAAGATTTGGTGTCTTCAGGAAGGTGATTCATTATGGAGAGCCTAGCCTCCTTGATATAAGCCTTACACTTGTATGTAAACTGAGACATTATAGAAGATACACACTGTACAGCTGGAAGGATTGTTACCTGTTTAACTCCTTCAGTGAATGAGCTGGTTAAAACTTGCTCAAATGGCCACATGAATTATTTTTCCTGAAACAGAGAAGAAATTTATTTCCCATGTACAAAAGTAAAAATTTGAGATTAGGGGAGAGCAGGGGTTGTTGGGTGGGAAGTTTTTCAGGTTTATAGGTAGTGGAACAGATAATGAAGTAGTAAAATAAAGTAAATCCTAGAATGCCCAGGCAAGTCATACCTGTGAAGTACCAGTCAAACAGAAAAGATGGATGCACTCAAGCTGCATGGATTTGAAGATATTTAGATGCAGGGCAATACATGAAGAAAAGAGTGTCCAATAAATTGCTTATGAAATATTAATTAGAACAGCAAAAACATATTGTCTCAATATGTGTTAGTGACAGTAATATTGCAACAATGTTGTGACTCCTGCAGTTAAAACAAATGGTTTAGAGAAAGAAAATGTTGAAGAGCTGTAAAGTATATCTCATGATGGGAAACACAAAGAGCTCAGTGAAGAGAAGGTAAAGAGGTGATTTGAACTTGTCGGTTTGTCTCTGGAAGATATCCCTTTTAGAACAAAAGATATTACAATATTCAATACCTATGACTGGTGCTGGACAAACTCAGGTTGAAAAATTTTGTTTACCTTAGATAATACCAGTACATTATCTAAGACATGGAAAGTTCATGTAAGATAATTCCACTGCCGAATACTGTCAGCCAAATCCAGAGAGTTTTTCTAGCTGAATGTCTGCTTTAGAGAACTAGAGATGTGGTAGCTGTTGAACAAACAGATGATCTCTGTGCCTGGGACAGAAACTAAAAGAAAATAGATTTCACCAGTTCAATCTAAAGGTATGGGTTCGAATTAGAAACTTCTGAGTGATGTAAGGTATACTGTGAAGGAGATACTGAATTAAATCTCAGAATAGGCACTGAATGAAAAAGTAATATAAAACTTTTCATTCTGCAAAGCATCCAACACTGGCTGCTGAAATAGGACAGTGGTGAGACATGAAAGAAAAATGTTCTGATCATGGAGGTTGTCTAAATTAACTGCCGCCCACTCCCCAGTTACCAGTAAGAGCTCAGAATGCTGTTTCTCTCCAAAACATCCTCATACCCTGCCAGACTGGGCCGTAACACAGGGAACGTCTTCACAAAATATCAATGTGACTTGATAAGAAATTAGTAATTTAATTGTTTTCTAGTGGTTTAATTTCCATTCAGGAAAGTTGGCACCATGAAGTGCTGCTTTAATATGCTGCCAGGTATTAACTGTTCAGGCACTAAAGTATAGCATCTAGCCACATATTGTGTCATCAGAATCTGTCCTGGCTGTACTAAAATTCAAGGAAATAAACCCAGAGGCTGGAAAAGGAACAATTGAGCACTAAATCAGTGGGGAGAATTAATATACTTTGAAGATGTCGCTAAGCCAGGTTCTCATTACAGTTAAGGTCTGTGGTGATGGGTGCATTTTGTTGTCTTTTGTGACATTATTTTCTATATGAGTACTAGTGAAGGGAGAATCAGATTCACTGTGTGTAGCCCATGGAGTCCTAGCTTCTCAAATGGAGATCTGCAGTGACATGCAGGCCATGTTTACATGTACAGGTTTGGACAGTTGTGCTCCTGTTCCATCTGCACTCTCAGACAGCTGAGTGCAAGCCAGCAGCATGTGTTATAGTGCTCATCCCAAAATAATAAAACAGGTAACATGGTTCTGTAGTTCTTTTTACTGGAGCTGACTTATTTCCAGCCAGATCAGAACTCAAGTGAACAAATAATGGCGTCTGTTTCTGTGGATATGCTTGTGTAGCTTTACATTCCCAGGATGTACATACTTGATATTATCTTTGTTTTTTTTCCCAATTGTTGTAGAATTCAGGGGGCAAATGTAAGGCTGGGGGAAAAAAAAATAAAGTAACTTACTGATATTGTACTGACAGTAACTCACCTAATCCTAAATTTTTATTTTTTTGTGTTATACTTGATGTTAAGTATGATGCATTTTATCTCAACAGGAGCTCTTTAGCATTCTTTCTTTCTCTTAGTAGAGGAAGAAGAGGAGGAGAGAGATCAATAAACCCTTGGTTATCTTGGGCTGTCAATAAGCAGCATATTTCTAGCTCAAATTATTTCAATAGATGTTCTTCTCGGAGATGATACTTGAATATGTGCACATAAAGACTGCAGATTTTGTTTCTTTTTACTCTTTAAAAATTGCCTGTTGGTAAGGTTTCTTCAACTGAGGCTGATAGAATTGGTGATGAATAAAGAGGCCGTTTAATCAAGGCGCATAACACAGCTGCTTGCTTTCTTCTTCTCTAATGTGTGGTTACAGAGTAGTTTTGCTCAACCAGCTCTAAGTTCTGATTCCCTGTGAGAAATTATGTCTTTCAGCCTTGGGTCTCTTCAAATCAGCAGAAGCTGTCATGACTGGGCTGTGTTGATGACCCTAAAATGATTCTCGACCTGGGAAAAGAGTTTTTATAAAAAGAAGAAGAAAAGCAAGCAGCCAACAAAATAACAGTACAGTATGTGAGCTGGTTTACAATCTACATACCTGTCCATGAAGGTAAACAGAGTCATCCCAGTATAAACAAGGTAGAACACGAGCTTCTGGGTGGTTATTTCTCGGTCTCCCGTCCCAGACAGAAAAAGGCACTGGGTTAGTGCAGTACTGTGTTACAGTGGGGTAATGACACTTGTCTGGGGTCTGACCCAAGGCTGAAAAGGGAGCAAGTGGCACCAGATGATGGCCTAGAACATATTCCCCAGCATCAGCTCAAGTGACCAGTGGCACTAAGGCTCAATATGTGAGCTGCAGTCTGATACCTAACACTTAGAGCAGTCCCTCTAAGCCTTGCAGTAGACAAAGTTCAAGTATGGTGGGAAGAGTTTGGAACTTACGGATTTACTTAGCACTCACCAAGGAAAGAATCTGTGGGGCACAGTAAGTAGCTTAAGGAGTTTAATCCAGAGTTAGATAAAGGTGGTTGGTAAGCTTGAAATGCTTGATAGCATAGCAGACAGCAAATAGCATTTGCTAAATTAGGTATGCATATTTTCTTGAATGTTATATTTCTTATGTAAATTAGCTGACACATGCTTTTCTTAAGATTCCTTTTCAGTATGGTATTCGTGCAGAATATGTTGTTTATTTGTCTAGATGCAGCCTGTACTTGTTGACATCAGCCTGTGCCTGGTACACAGCAAAGCATGCTACCTGCTGCCAGTGCAGGTTTCTGGTAGAACAGGAATATTTTACAAACACAGAGCTTGCAGGCAGCAGGACAAGGAACAAATGATGAGGGTATTGGCTAGCTGACCAGCTAATTCTTAATTCTAGCTTTGTCAGAGCCAGAACAAGTTCCCTCAACACTAAACTGAATAAAAAATGGCACTTACACATTACAGTAAGCAAGAGCTAAGCAGAATTATTTCAAAATAAATAATCATGAACTTGAATTGACCAAGGAGGGATGAATAAGATGGTGAAAGGTTAGACCAGGCTTATAAATTAAAACAGATTAAAGGGATTTAGGTAATTTGATTTGGAAAGAGATGATAGAAATAATTTTAAAAAACATTAAGGGTTCAGCTGAGACTGGAAAACTCATCTAAGCTTATAATAAAAGAACTGACAGACATTCAAAGAAACTGTTTTGTAGTAAATGTAGCATAAATACTTTTGGGAAAGGTTTGTCTTTGAATGAAATATCTAATAAGAGTAATTCAGTTTAATGAGAAAATTTAGTCAAATAATTTTATTAGCATTCCAGTGGAAAGCGAATAGATCTGTGGAGAGCTGCAACAAAGTCAGTTAAACCAAGATTAGTTCTAGAATAGTTAAAAAAAGCTGGGTGCAGGGCAAAGCCTTCTGAATTATGATGGTTATGCATAAGAAAAAGAATTATCTAATAACATCAGATGATTGGTCACACTTAGTATTTTCTTCCTTGTAAAATGGAATACATATTCAAAGGTGTTGGCAGAACAATTAATGAGACAGTGTTTTTTTTTCTCTTTGTCTCTGTAGTTAAATGCAAATACACACAGAATGGAATTTCATAACTTGAGTGTGAATTGAAGTAAAGCTTTCATTCCAGAGGCAGAAAAGAGTCAATAAACCACACAGGGACTGAGAAGCACCCCCCACTTCCTCCCCAGCTTATGATCATGATTTGTGTGAGTACCCTGATAGTCAGAAATCTGCTGCATTGCCAACATTAAATACATACTATTTTTTTTTTTGTGACATACACCAATGTAAGACCTAGATTGGTTTTGCTCAGGTATAAAGCTGTTGGTAGCACACAGTTTAAACTGATAAAAATAGTTTTAAGTAGGTGAATATACCAAAATACCATCAGAACTGGGATCCTTCCAGAAATCCAAAGAGTGTGTGTTTCCAGGTATTGAAAGGTTTCAAATAAAGATGGAGCTGTGAGCAGCAGACAAAAAACTTGAAAGAAAGGTCACTACTAATTTCAAATTAGTGTTTCAAACTTCACAGGAAAATTGTCTTTTAGTAAGGGAAATAAAAGTGCTCTGAGTTCATATTTTCTGGTTTGAATTACGCTGCATTTGAGACAGAGCTAATAAAGTAAATTGGCAAATGACAGCCTTTTAACCTTGTCTTTGCGATAGCTATCAACTAACTCTGCTGTTATAGGATTTTTAAATAATATATAAGAAATAATTAATCTTGTGAAAAACAAAGATGTGAGGTATCTGTAGCAAACCTTTATAAGTAAGGAAGGAATCCCATTCAAATGATCATGTTATTTTACAATAATGTTCATCAAATTGCAAAATGTTTAAGAAATACAAAATAAAGGATATCATTAACATTTATGGTGCGTGACTTGTACTATAAAAGAAGGATCCATTTTACAAAGATGGGCCAAATTTCCAAGATGTTTAGCAATTTCTCAGTACTTTTATAATCTTCAGCAGGTGAGAGTGATCAACAACATGTAGGATAGGGCCCCTGTTGGGGTTGCAATTCTAATACCAGTTTTATACCTATTACGGTTGCAGACATTGACTGTATGTCTGCTGTGACTTAGAGTGTTGAAGAGCTAGTCATCTGCTTGCAATTTGTACCCTGCAAATGTGTGCATCATTTTATTGTGTTTTTTTCCTTTCTACAACTGAGCAATTAGGATAATTTTTTTCTTATACTTTTTTCTCATCCTGTGTAGAAACATATTCAAAGAGAATCTTTCATGGATTTTATCTATTTATGTTTTATACTTATCCCCCTTGTTGAAATAACCTTGTTGTTCCTTCAAGAGGCCTACAGTAGGTACCTCAAATTATAGAGCAAATGAAACAACACATGCTGGTTTTGACAGAAACCTTTATAGTGCAAGAAAGGAGAGGTTTTTTCCCTAGCAGAAAATGATTTTTTGAGGTCTATATGAAAACTTTTCCTTGAAGTTGAGTTATTAATTTTAAATGTGGTTTTTCACTGATGTTATTCTTTGGAATTTTTAATGTTCAGTGAAAATGCATTTTTTAACTTGACTTGAAGGCTGTTCAAACCCACTCTCCTTAGCACTGTTATTTCTGACATTATTGCAGAGCTGGAGCTAGGAGGAGGCAGTAGATACATGTTGTGGTTTAACCCGAGACAGCAAGTAAGTACCACACAGCTGCTTGCTCACTCCCAATCTGCCTCCATCCCGTGGATGGGGAGGAGAATTAGAAAAAGATAAAACCGGTGGGTTGAGATAACAACAGTTTAATAGTGGAAATAAAGTAAAATATAATAATAATAGCAACAATAATAATAATATTAATGAAAAGAACAAAAGAAAGAGAGGAATAAATGCCCAAAGAAACAAGTGATGCACAATACAACTGCTCACCACCCACTGACCAATACCCATCCCATCACTGATCAGCAATCATCCCCTCCCAGCCAACTTCTCCCAGTTTGCATACTGGGCATGACGTGCTATGGTATGCAATATGCCTTTGGGCAGTTCGGGTTGGGTGTCCTATCTCTGCTTCCTCCTTGCTTTTTGTGCCTCTCCTCACTGTCAGAGCCTGAGAGGCTGAAAAGTCCTTGATTGGGCTAAGTGCTACTTAGCAGCAACTAAGACATTGGTGTGTTATCAGCATTGTTGTAATACTAAACCCAAAACACAGCTACTGGGATGAAAATTAACTCTATCCCAGCCAAAATCAGATACATATTTTATGTGTTTTCTGTCACAGCTTGAGAAAACCTGAAAGCTGTTGTCAGAGAAGACAGAAGTACTACAAGACTCAAGTTAAGACACTAACTCACCCTAAGGCAATTAAGGAAATTTACAGTCCCCATTATGAAAGTCATTGCCAATGAGTGTTGCTGGACTTGAATGTGTTCACTGGGAGACATGCTGATGAAGCAGATCTCCTGAGTGTGTATCCTAATTAATAGTGCATTTAATAATAGATGTTGCAACAGGTCACTGGCTGGGTGACAGGATATTCCTGCTGAGAAGGAATCTTGAAATCTGGTTTATTCATTTATTATGAACCACTGAGCACAGGAAAAAAAATAAATCACCCCATATAATGAATTCTGAATTTCTCAGAAAATGTTCCAATTACTTTATTGGGTTTAATGAATTCACAGGATTTTTTTAAGAAATTATAGAATAGCTTCCAAATTTGTGATTATGTCATAGATTATTTAGAGTAATTTTAGCCAAGCAAATTGAAAAATTGTTCAATCAACAATAATAGACATGGTTGTCAATAGGTGTGTAGAAAGGTTTGCTTTTACTGATACTGTATGTTGGGAAATGGTGAATAGGTGACACATCTCAGGTAGCAAAATCTTGCTCAAAATTTATAAGATTAATTTTAAATCTAAGAACTCGATAAAGTCTAAATCCTGACTTCTCTAAATTTTCAGTTTATAGAATTGCAAAGTAAAATTTCATAAAAGAAAAAGTACTGGACATGCAGAGCAAGGTATGAGGGTATCTCAAGTTCTGCAACTCTCATGGGATGTCACAACTGCCTGTTCCTGCCAGCTTCTGAAGAGTGATCCAAATGAGCAGCCAGAAGCAACACCAGTCCCAGTGAGCTGGGAAGAGGCTTCCAAGGGGCCAGTGGGGATTGTGCAGAGTTTCTTGTCCCTTCCTACGCTGCTGAATAGACTGAAGTCAAACCTGACACAAAGACCTATTTGTGGGGGAGAGTCTAAAACTCGCTTTCTTTCTACACTGCTTTACATGATTGCTTTGAATATTCTCTTATAAAAGAATAATTATTATAGATTAAATTTGAATGATCCTGGCCTTTTTGAGTCTGAGAGTCTTACGGTCTTTATATTTTTTATAACCCTGTTACCTGGAAAATTCTTGATAAATGCACCCAAAGCTCTGCCTGATGACGCAGGAATGGGGGATGTCTATTTACATTCCCAGAGCTTACACTTAGGACAGCTGCCTGGAAAGCAAGCAAGTGGAAACAGAATGAGAGAGGTAAGATAGAAGTTGTAAAAACATTTCAAAGACAGAGTGACAATGGAAAAATGATAAAAAAAAAAATAAATTGAAAGGTAGAAGTGTTTTGAAGTAAAAAAATCCAAGATGGAACAAAAATTAATAATGAGCTATAGATGGGGGCCCGGGGAGGAAAGTCCCAACATTATTGTGAGGGTGGTGAGGCACTGGAATGGGTTGCCCAGGGAAGTTGTGAATGCTCCATCCCTGGTGGTGTTCAGGGCCAGGCTGGACAGAGCCTTGGGTGGCATGGTTTAGTGTGAGGTATCCCTGCCCACAGCAGGGGGGTTAGAACTAGATGATCTTAAGGTCCTTTCCAACCCTATCTATTCTATGATTCTGTGATTTTATGAAGCATATATCTTGTGATCATTAGAAATGAAAACTGAAGGACTTCTAACTGTAAATTGCATGTTTGAAAATCAAACCACCTACCTTCTGCTAGAGCTACTTGCCATTGCTTGTAGACCTTGGAGAATCAGCAGTTTCCTCTCTTAACCTGACTACATTTTTTGTATTTATTATTTAGAATTCCAGAGGTCTCTGTTCTTCTTCATGCTGCTTGTGCTTTTGATAGCCTCTGCCTGTTCAGAAAATGATAAAATTATTCTACTTTGGCTATATTTTCCCTCAGCGCTGTTTTTTCAGGCTTTAAGGAGCATTCCTAGATATCTCAAATCTTTTTTTTTTTGTAAAGAAGACTTTTTAATGGGTTCAGAAACAAGGTTTCAGAGTGTTACTTAGGAGGTATTATAAAAAAGAAGTTTCCAAATTGTAAGATACTTAATAACCAATTGTGAAAGGAAGACTGAGGTGTAATGAGCAAGATAGGAAGAACATTTTGTGTGCATAGTATGAAACGCCAACAGCTATGTAGTAACACCTCTAATTTTTGCTGATTTGTCATCCTGCATGTGCTTTCCTTCTCACAATTGAAATTAATCTCTTTTATGTGGATTTATGGGTCTGTTTCAAGAATTGTCCATTACAATCTTGATATCAAATATTCTGGCCCTTGAGAATTCAAGTGGCATCTTTTCATGAACTGAAGAAGCACCATTAACTTTGTTAATTCTCACCTTGCTGACCAGAAAGAAAATTTAGAAATTAAGATTTTTAAAAGTCATTCATGTTATCAGACATTGTGTACTGTCATTTCCCCCCTCCTCGTATTCAGGTGGTAAGGGAAATTAAGAAGAAGCAATATTATAAGCGTGAGAATTGTCAAAATTTACTTTCATGCCTGCATGTGCAGCTTTGAATGTAAACATGATGCATTTTTCACCTTTCTTGTCACATATACATGAGAGCAAATAATTGTATGTGTATAACTGTAGATGAAGAAAACTGGTCTTATGGATGTATTATGTATATTTTTGTACCATACAAGGTTCCTTTGGGTGAATTTAGGTCACTACATGTTGCTGCTTCTGTGATTCTTCTTATGAAACGATTTCATGCTTTATTACATTCTTCTCATGCAATCTTTACCAACATTCAACTTATTCTGTTATTACTAGACATATATGTTGGACTGTTCAACACAGTGGCTATAGTTGTTCCCTCTGTAATTCCAGACTGCTGAAATAGACACGGCCATTGTGGTCATCAGTAGGGCCACTGGAGAACTTTACCTTAACCTTAACATTCAAAAAGTATATTTTTTTCTTTAAAGAAAAATCACTCAGAACCCAAAGTGGGAATTCAGAGTCAGTTGGAGGGTTATATATGGTATTGTTTGAAGACTGAGCCAGATGTAAAATCCAGTCTAAGGTTCAGATTCGAGATTTTGTTTTCTACTGGGTTCATATTTTGGTGTGTTCCAGTGCTCCAATTCAGTGTCATGTAGCTGGGAAGTAGAAGTGTTTAATTACTATTGATTAGAGATGCAGCTACGGCTGAGATTCTTTCCGCTTCATTTTAGGTATCCTTACCTGTCTACATATGAGAGGGGAGGTGCAGAGAAGGAAAGGAAAGAGATTTTGGGTGGGTTGAGATTCCCGTGGACAATGTCTGTCATTTTTATGTGGGCAGTGAAAAGACAAGAATGATAACGGCCTTGGTGTAGGCGTCTACTTCATTGTATAATTAAAGTTAGACTGGATGATCTTTGGGATTGTGGGAACAAATGAACATTTATTCTGCATCATTTCAAAGGAGTGAAAGAGAGGTGAAGAAATCAAGACTGAAATAAAAGTATACCTGACAGGCAGATTTGCATGTTTTATTGGCTTGAGAACATATGTAAAGGAATGGCCCAACATTTGGTGAAATATGCCGTAGCTGTAATGGAAAATCATTCTCCAGAATTACGCTAGTTATGCAGTTGAGCTGAAAATGTCTGTGTGGTATTTGAAATGCTGGTAGATAAACTAATTGCTCATTCTGTTCACTTACTGTTGAGATTCATTCCTGCCAGTTAGTTGAACTATACATATTTAGTTCTTTTATGAACTAAAATTTTCATGCTGTTGACATCTTTCTTCTTTCATAGGTGTCTTGAATGTGGCTTATTGTACTGTTTTACTAAAACAAGGCAGGAAAGCTATTGTTTTAGTTTTGTTTTACTTTACTCTTTTAAAAGGTAAAACAGGTAAGATAAAGAAAGCTGATTATGATGTCCAAGGAGTTCCCTTTTTAGCTGACATAAAAAGGGAATTTCTTCATTGTCCTGGGAGGCCTATGCATCACATACTACATATGGTGAAAAACAGGATGAAGTTTGCATTGTTGTTGCAGGTTTGATCCTCTGCTGAGAACTACATTCTACATGAGAATGAATAAAAAATGCAGCTGAAAAGGTATAGGTTGAAGTCTGTTAAATCTGTTTTCTAGAAACGTGAGTCTGTGGGTGTAGTGAGCAATTAGGCTGAGAAAATTCAAAGGATAGGGTGCAGTATAAATTTTATTACACTTTTAGCCTGCAGAGATCAGCCGAAAATCTCGTGTGCTTCTCTTTTTTTTCCTTAAAAGGACAGAATTTAGTGCTCAGTACAGAAAAACATATTGTAGTTCACAATGTGATCAGGCATTCCCTGAAATGCTAATTTAAACACTACTGGTTTGAGAATCAGCAGAACATCTTTATTAGAATATCTAAAGTAGCCAAATTAAATTTAAATCTTTGATCAACCCAACTTTAACCTGATATTTTCTCAAATAGGAAATCTAACATTTAATTACAGAGGCATACATTAGAGTATTAAAAACCAGAGTGTTCTATTGATCTTTTCTATGAGACTCTGAAGGATGGAAATCTTGGTCCTTTTGTAACTGTCATCTTTTTATAACTGTCCTTCTTTTTCTCTGTAAACCAGGCAATTTGTCCATGAATCTTCTTTATGCACAAAATTTAACTGCCTTTCTTAACTTTTTAATCTTATGGACTAATATGTAACCTGAGAATAAAGCTAGAATTCAATAAAGACAGTTTTATACATGGTAGAGGTTAGGAATGACTAGAAGAAATTATTCTTTACCAAAGAATTTTGGTAATAAAAGAATAAAGGGAAAGGGGTGTGGGAGAGGATTACAATTTCTTTGTGGATGGATCTTTATTATCTGCACAAAGGAAAACGTTGCGGACAGGGGTGCTGTTAAAACACAGAAGTGTCACACCAAGTTGCATTCCACTAGCAGGGGGAAAAAGGACACAGTCACCATTCCATGCCCCTTGGAGGCCTGAACCCACATCCTCTTTTAGCTGTTGCTCGGCCAACTAGGAGGGTGATAAGCCCAGCTACCTGGGTTACTCTTTCCCTTCATCATCTCATGTAACAAACTCAGCTGCTCATGGTATTGTATCCTGATTGTAGTGAACTCAGATTGAGCTGGGCTAGTGCAAGTAATGTACTTGTTACACGTTGGTAGATTGGATCATGCATTTGGATTTGGTTATTATTATTCCATGCAGAAACAGCTGCACTGGCAGATCAGAAAAAGCAGCATATATGCAAGGGATGCCTGTGGGAATGACTGTGCATGGCGATCCCTTCCACTGGGGCAGAACAGTCTGTGTGGCTGCTGCCATGATGCCATCGTGCTTCTGGCTCCCTGGAATCAGAGAAACCTGGTCTAGTCTGGGCTGATGGGGTCTATCTGTCAGAGAAGGGGAAAAGCATCTTCAGTCATAGGCTTGCCAAGCTGGTGAAGAGGTCTTTAAACTAATGTTGTTGGAGGAGGGGAATCTCAGTTCATCCCTCTCATACCAGTTTGATGCCAGTGCCAGCGAGAGATAACCAGATGCTGGGATCACAGCTAAGCAGAAGAGCAACTGAAGAGTAGCACAAAGAAATTCCAGCCAGTAAGTCAACCTCATCGGGGGATCAACTTACATGCCTCTATGCAAATGAATGTAGCATGGGAAATAAAAAAGAGGAGTTGGAGACATGTACATCTGCAGGGCTATAATCTTAGTGGTATCACAGAGATGTGGTAGAATGCTTCCTATGACTGGAGTGTCTAATCATAGAATCATAGAATAGTTTTTGTCCATTTTGGCCTTCAATAAGAATAATAATATGCCTTTTTCCTAGTCCCCTCAGTGACAAACTAATAATTTTTTCTTTGAACTTATCTCATTTTTCTTCATTACTAATCAACAAGCAGGTGTTTGCTGCTCATATATGGTCTGAGAAGTGCTGGTTAGAATTTTCACCTCCTTGTGAATCATAGAATCATGGAATAGCTGGGGTTGGAAAAGACCTTAAGATCATCAAGTTCAAACCTCCCTGCTGTGGGCAGGGACAACTCCCACTAAACCATGTCACCCAAGGCTCTGTGTCCAACCTGGCCTTGAACACCACCAGGGATGGAGCATTCACAACTTCCCTGGGCAACCCATTCCACTGCCTCACCTCCCCCACAGTAAAGAACTTCTTCCTTATATCCAGTCTAAACTTCCCCTGTTTAAGTTTGAACACATTACCCCTTGTCCTATCACTACAGTCCCTAATGAAGAGTCCCTCCCCAGCATCCCTACAGCCCCCCTTCAGATACTG